>LOND01003979.1:0-42950 GCA_014220965.1 Paragonimus kellicotti
CAGATAAAGCCGCCTGAGTTTCAACCAGAGATTTTTCGACCGTGACCATGTGCAGCGAACTGACATTTTCAGACGTTCGGCAACTACATTTCAAAAGTGTCTTGCTTTTGCTCACTGGGGGTGGTGAGCAGCGGGACGGATACAGACCCGGAAGAAATACAGCTCTCACGAAACAAACAGCTCATGCAGATGAATGGCTTTTTGGAAAAAGCCAGCAGAGTGTACTGGTCCTCTTTGAGGCCAGTGCACTTAGTGTGGTACCAGTGTAGACATGTCTGGCACTGCATGCCGTTCTGAACAGTCATGCGGCAGCCGAACCGGCCACAAACACTCGATACGTCCGACACACCGATGCTGCTGGATCTCGTGCGTGTCATTGTGTTATAGTTTGTGAACAGATAATAATCGACTAAATTGATACGTTAAACAGTGACGATAATAAGTGTATAATTTTTGATGCTCAGAGCACCAAAGGTAAAATATAAAACGGATATAGATACTGTGACCCAATTAATTTAATACGTAACGAGACAAGTGTTATCCGATAACGAATAACAATGATCGTATGTAATCTTTTGATGCACAGAGCACCAATAGGGCAAAAATATGAATAGACAATGACAGCGTGGAAAAGTGAACCAAATTTCGAGTTACCCGCGCAAACGATTCAACCTCACCAAGACCGACGCCTTAGGTCGACCCGTGTCATGTTTGGCCAGACGGGGGATATTAAAGAAGTGCTTTTAACGGCATCCTCCCGGCTCAGAATTAACGATTCCTGCCTGAGAGTGAAACCTGGCTTCCACTGGTCGGTCAGAGAGACCTGACGAATGACATATCTTATACACAAGAGTTTCTGATATGATAAAATGTATAGTTCGATTGCAGACGTCGTGGATGAGTGAAGAGGTACGGATGCGTTACTCATTCACAGGCACGAAAGCAACTAATGAAGGTTTATCCGGCAAGTTAAACATGAATGCATGCGAACGCGAAATATGATCTGTTCAACTCCTCACTCATCCAGCACATCTGAGTACCACCTCAATTCCCAAAGTATTGCGAATCACCATCCTCACAAATGGTATGGTACCAATTGTCTCCAAGAGATAGCACACATTGGAAAAAACTTTACGTGTATGCCCTAACATCAAGCACAGAGTACAAATGTGGACGTAGAACGTCTGTCACTGGCATACATCGTGAGATCGAATAATTCTGAGAGCATAGGTGTTTCGGAGAAGTGGCTACCGCTTGGCATCCGACCATGGGTGCTCTACCAAATTTAATGGTCGGTTTGTCACCAGAGGAGAGGCGTGGAAGTCTACGTCAGTGCCGGAATACGCGCAGCCCTAAACAGAGATCTGCTTTTACTTTTACTTGGTGAATCCATGCGGATGAATGCTAGGATATCTCACCTATCACATGGCATTGTCGGCATCACCCGTCGTGGCCCATCCGCAACCGAAGAACGGAATGAAAGAATGAGCAGTGCTATTTGAAGGGTCACCGCAGCCCTTGGATAGCGCGACATCGTTCTGGATGATATCAACCCCCCACAAACATGCCTTTCCAACGGGATAAACCCCAGCACTGAGTTCTACACTCTCGTGCAGTGAGCGGGGCTCACCAAGCACGTCGACCAGCCCACGGGATGGGCATAAGATCACAGACCATCCCAACTAGACATAAGGTAATTGCCGAGTTTTACATGGGGTACGTTACCGTAGTTGGCGAGGTATTGGGTGCAAGCGACTAGGCCAAAATCAGCTTCCGCCTAATATGTGATGTTGCTATCCCTCGCTACCGAGTGCCAGCTTGACGCAATTTCAGACGAGCCAACCCTCGAAATATACGGGGAAATTTATCTTAAACCGGCCGGCTATCCCTTGGCGAATGTATGACGGTAATTGAACATCTGGAGCACATTATGTCAAACCTGTGCACCGGTGTGACTAGTTGAGCCCCATTTTACATTTTACGTCCTGATTATAAGTTGTCTTGGCTCAAACCCTCGACGAAGTCTCTGATGAGAGAAACGGGCTTCGTGGGATGCGCTTCTTTTTAAAGGGGATGACACCTCATATCTGGCACACAAATGTTGTCGTGCTCAATGGAAAACAGCGGCGCGCGCTGACAGCAGGGTTCGCCAGGTACCACACGCAAGGTCCATTGCAGTCCTAAAAGACTCTTTGGGCACATGGCTTCCTTGACCATATCCAAAGCTGCTACATAGTCCCTTATGAGACCTGCAGGACTCTCTACTTCTAATTCTGAGGCGGCAGAGAGATAACGTGCTCAGTATGCATCTACCCGCAGTAAATCAGCCATGACGGAACCAGGCGCCACAGATTTCAACCCAAATCGTCTTTCAGATCCATTTCCTAACTTCACCCCGATCAACTTACGCGCCAAGTTACATCCGAAACACAATAATAAGTCACCTGGGCTTAATGAGATACTCCTGCTGGAAGAACGCGCAGATGAGTTGGCGGAGCCGCTTGCTCGTTTGTTCTAACACTCATATTTTACTGGTTGTATCCAGCCACTTGGAAGCATGGCGTCATCTCTCCTACCAATAAGGGCAAGATAGAACGAAGGCCAGTAACTTTATACGGATTGCTTTATTGAGGAGCGTGTTAAAAGTAGTGGACAGCATAGTAAACGGCTCCGTAAGGGACCACTTAACTATCCACTCACTGTTGGCATCGGCGTAGCACGGCCTCAAAAATGATCACTGATACACGACCAGCCTAGTGATCGCTGCTGACTCGTGGACAAAAGCAGCCGGAGGACGCTGTGTTTTTAGATTGCACGAAGACATTCGATGAAGTTGATCACAGTATACTGCTGGGCAAATTGAGTAATCTTGGCTTGTGCAGTGATGTTCATAACCGAAATAATATCTGTCCTCTAGCACATGCACCATTGGAATCAGTGGCGAGCTATTCAAGCCATTCAACGCCATAACTAAGTTCTTCGTTATTTGGAATCGTTTATTATTATCAGCCTACGTTAAAGGCCTCCCGGTTGTGAATAACTCTCTCGTTGTGTCACATGCTGATGATATGAAGCTTAGGCGCGCTCTATGCAGCTTTGAAGATGCAGACTTTCAAAGAAGTCTGACTGCTCTTCATCAATGATCCGCGGAAAATCGACCGTCCTTCAACACGTTCATCCCAGTGTGAGAACATATCACATCGGTGACGCTACCCTAGTCATTGTCCAACAAGATCACGACCTAGGTAGCGTTGCTGCATCAGATCTCTCTGTTAATACTAGTATTGAGCTGCAGGCAAAGTAAGCCGGAAGCCGGTTAGCAATGCTCGGTAGGGTTCTCGAGAGTTCACCCATTGATGCCTTCTCACGAATCTATAGCTCAATTTTGGAAGTCAAAATCCAGACCTGTGCGTCGTACTAAAAGAATACGTAAGTACTCTAGAGGCTATCCAGAGGAGGGTTGTTAAGAAAATTGAAGGTCTACTTTCCTGGCCGTATGAGGATCGTATTTCGAAACTGGAACCATTTCTCTCAGTCGGCAGACGTTTGGGAGGCGACCGCATGCCAACGTACAAAATCCTGTTTCCCAAATCACACCGAGGTACTCCTCTTCACAGCTGCCGATACGATGATTCTCGGGGACCGTTAATACGAGGCCCTTATAACACAAGAGACAATTATGTAGACGGCATAATTGTGCTGTCGGAATAATTTCGACGTGCAATGTACGGCCGACAACAAATTTCCTGGCACTATCAGGTGGTGCATCTAGAAAGCAGCTGGACGGCTGGATTATCCCGAAATGGCCATTAGCAGCTTGGCACACGTAATGCTGTGTAACTGAAGTGTTGTCATTTCCTTTCTCTCCTTTTTCTCCTTGTTCTAACCTTCTTCTCCATACAGTCTTCCGTTCTATTATTAGATTGCTATTATACGAAACGGAGCAACATCTCCGGGCGTTCGAATGCTGCTAACCGATTCAACACTCAGCGCACCTCAAACACCCTCACCATTATAACAGTCCATGTGGTCCGGGCAGATGAACAAGAATCTGACTGTAAAGATCAAATTGAATATACTGTGAAACCACAATCACGTGTCAATGGTTCGTATTGGAATTCATTTGCAACTGCTCAAACTGCTTCCGCCGTTATTAATGAAACACTCCAACTGGAACAAATGGAACAGGCAGCGTGAGTGCCCCGTCGCTAACCGTCACGACCGAAAAAGGGAAATGTGGCAATAAATCAAACTGTCTCAGCCAAAGTCACACTGTTAAAAAACGCACGGGAACTTTGATCCTCGAAAATTTCACAAACCTTCCAAGCCGAGAAGTAACGCAATGAGACGGAACGAATTAATTCGTTCCGTGTAAATGACTATACAACGGCGGTGTTTGAGGTGGACATTGAGGGAGAATGAAACTTCTATTACCTTCCGCAAACATTCTGAGAAATAGTATTAGTTGGCTGACGTGTGTGGCAGCATTTTGAGACCTAAAACCACCCCAACCTTAATACGACTTCAGCTTTGAAGTATGTGAATAAGATTCCTCAATCTAACGTTGAGGAAGAGTAAGGACTGCGAAAAGCAATGAAAATTACGAAATGCTCCACAAACGCCACGGACCCTCTCAACCCTAAAACGTCGGTGTGGCTGAGACGCTCGACAGAAGATGAATGAAGGTGTGCTACGTGGTCTGAAGAATGGACGGAATGTTTACGCATCCCTCAGCAACTCGCTTGTGATGGAGGAGGGCGAAATGACTGTAGGTCGTCAGCAGGTGCGGGGGACTACAAAACTGCACATGAAGGTTGTGGTATGGGTTTGTTGGGAACAAAGGACAAAGGAATAGTCACAGCCGAAGGAGGAGAGGAGGGCAGATCGGATGGATGCACATAGGCCGCTTTTAAACGGTCGATACTTACGGATTATCGGTACCATTGCGGTTAGCCAGGAACTGTTTATCTTCACGATCGACCAATCTTAAACTGACTGTCATGGGATAGTTGAACGGATTTCAGTGCGTCAACCTCGATGAACACAAAGGGACGTATGTTCAAGAGTTCCTGTACTTGGGTCTGCTTTGGGGTGATTGCTCGAAGTCAACGTGTTGCTCTCATGTTTGTCAACCATCAGCGCCCATCACGCACCGGTGGTTTGGCAAACATTGAACGCGAGACACCCCACAACCCTGCCGCACTCATATCGAAATGCTCTTGTTTTCTCTAGGGCTGCCCTGAATGAACTACAACATTCCGGAATTTCACGATCACACTACGTCCTGTCTACTAATCAATACGAGAGTTGTATGGTGCAGTTGCTGGATTTGTTGGGAAATTTTTCCCAGAAGCCTCCGATGCCAAAATTTTCTATCTGACCCCACAATACGTAATTTCGTTCAGTTTTACAATTAGTCCGTTTTCACTCTTTCTTTCGTAATTTCACTGCCTTTTTATACCGTGTCTAATCCCACCAGTCAACTGCAGCTCTTGGAAGCATTTATTCTCAAATAAAATCGACAACTACAGTGATCCTTCTTTTTGATACCCTACGGATCCCTATGCCACTACGCAGTTATCTATCATCCACGAAGATTTGAACAGCGGACGCGCAAGGCGACATTTACAACGTCCGTTCTAAAACCATTCGTTGCCTAACCGTTTTTATGAGGCATCAGTACGCAAAACTCTTCACACTCACATCAGTCAATCAGTCGGCGTAACGTTCCACAGTATGACGTCATCATAGTCTAACTGGTGTTTGGCGTCAGCTAAAATGACGTAGATAATTTCAGAAAATAGTCCTTTAGGGACAAGGAACGCAATCCTCAAAAATGTTTGCCTTTAAATCAAATGATCATATCCATCTGCTCTCGATAGACCACGCAAGTTGGGAAGTCCGCCACGGCAGTGTATCTTTCCCCGAATGGTGGTGGTAGACCCTGATTTCTTCGGTTATCATGGTTGGAAAAATTAACCACATGTTTCGCTTTCTCGCCTCCGTACTTGGTGCAGAAATGAAAAAATCACCGAACGGAGCAGTTTTGTGTTTAATCATTCAGTACGGTTTGGCCTAACTCGTAAGGTAGGACAAATGGACGGAGCATTTATAATTACATAGGTGATACATGATACTTCTTCAGTCTTCATGGAGGTCTCCGATACACACTCTATAAGCGGTAAAAGTTAGCTCACAGCGACTGTGAGATAAACTTTGCTGCGAATAGTTTAAACTCTACATTGCAATGAATGGCCTCTCATGCTAGATATAACTAGGAAAACTCCGACGTGCTTAGTTCTGGTATATAATATTACGTTTAACAATACTTTTCACAGCGTATCACGTTTACAGCTCTATGAAAGGCTTACTCCACATGACCGAACAATGGTTTCATCGTCGGAAGGAAAATCAAATTTTCTCGCATAATTAGACTCGCATTTTAAGAAGCGAATATTTTTCCACTTTTAGGACATTGAATTCTATTGTATCGGAACATTCAGTTGGCTATTTATTGCATTTTTCATTTTTTTATTAACTACCATGCAGTTGAACCCGTGCGCATTTTTGCTCATGCAATAGGAAACAAAAACGTTTCCGGCAACAGATTCCTGCGACTTTTCGAGATGCAACATGCCGCAGAAATATACTAATCACGGTTACGTAAAAAGCACCATCATCCGAAGAACTCCTAAATACTTTCGGTCTACCGATCGGATGCAGCGTACCTTATCTTGCTTTTTTTCCAGCCAAAATATTCCACTAAAGCCAAGATCAATTAGTCTCAGCTTACTTACCTGGAACCCTTGGCTTGTAATCTGGACTTTCACCCGAGCGCATCAAGCCTGGCATTTCACCGTCTGGCAAATTCGTGGCAAAACCTTGGCTGAACCTGACAACCAGGACTGGGCGCGCAGTACAGTCATACGCCTTGCTGCAACTCCCAGACAACCTCTCTAGTCTGGTGAGGCCTTTGCGTTGCGTGAACGAATAGGGCCCGACCAGTCCACCGTGGTTTAGGCTACGCGATGGATCGTGCACACACCGAGGATTGCGGTTTAATGGGGGACCCAACAGAAGTGAACACGTGCAAAAAAGCATTTTAACAAACCGGCAACAGTGGCGGAAGTATCAATCCGAAGCGGTTAAACCGTACATACCGGACGGCCGTACTAGGCATTACGTTGAAGTTCGCCAATGGGATAGTTCTTTGTCACAAGCAGTCACAACCAGTGTCTATACTCGCTACAGCAGGAAGATGACTGTGGAAACGAACATTTACTTTATGGGGACAACAAAAAGTTAGACGTGCAAGGTAATAAAACTGAGTGCAAAATGTTATAAACAGCCATGTATACATGCGAGCATTTACAGAAGGTATTAGACATGCAAAATTTGCAAAACATGAAAACGCCTTTCGCGGTGGTTTGTTGACGGGTGTCAACTTCCTCGGCGGTATTTCCGTCTTTTTTCAGCACGAACGCCCCATCGATGGCGTTAGTTGTTAAACCACTTTCGGACAACGGTTTCCACGGCGCCGATGGAGGCCTCCGGTGAGATATTTCTAACTATGGGCTCCTTAAAATTGTATGCAAATATCTGAATGCCATACCCCTGATAACCAGCTTCACGTTGCACCCCTTTAGTTTCGATCACGCTGACGGACGTTGGTAAAACTGAAATTCTGAGCAAACATGTTTGGAAACATACTGCCAAATTTTGCGTCTTACACTGCACAGTTTATCCCCTACGAATCATGACAAAAATCTTAGCTAATACGATGATTCTGGTCTAACTACTGCACTTTCCCACCGCTAATTTCCTTTTGTTATTTCATTCACACCAGTTCTCTACAGTTGAATTTCTGAACAGTACGAAAAGTTGCAACCAACGGCAAGCAAGCCAATTCGTCGCCGCTACTTCCGTGTCGTACATCAACTGAACATCTTTTTCTTAAAACATTTCAAAAGTGTACACCTTCGTTTCGGGAACATCAATAGACTCTAAAATATCCTTTAAAACTGCTACAATAGGTTGAAATTATAATTCCTGATTTGATAACTAGAATATCCTTGTTCGATGTTATTGTAGGTTTCGCACAGCGCACGTGAGCTGTGAACGCTGGGAGCTGTATATGTTTTAATTATAATGAAAAAACCTTTTCAGGTTTACCGGATGCAGGAGTAGACAAAGGTGATACAGGAGGAGGAATAACCACAGAAGTGGATGGTATGGAAGAAAACGGCACAATGGAATTCTGGGAGCAAGGGGTGAAAGGCACGTCGTTTTGACGATGCAGGTGGTGACTGCCCGAACATTGGTAGAGTGATGATCGACGCATCAAGATCAAGCTGGCTAATAGAATTCCGTGCATCTTCAAGGCAACCTTGAGTAAAACAATACTAATGTACGATGGGAGCGTACCGAATTTGTGCACGGGTGCCCCATCTATGTTAGCAATGTGTTTGGAAAACAGAAACTTCAGTTCCTCCATGTTGCGTATGTGGGAACGGACGCCCAGTCCTTACTGATCATGCACGAAGAGTGGATAACAATTGTTCGGCTCTTTGATAACGTTTACCATCATAAACATCTGTAAACCATTTTTTAAAATTACATATAGTGCCAAAGTAACGCAAATATAAAAAGCGGAATTGACGCATTACTATTCGAAGGAATATGTGCACAATGTACATAAATCCAAAAACACGTATGTAACCAGGAGCTAAATATACTATCGTCGTCATGAGAAATGACCACATACTTTCGCTGAGTACTGGAAAGAATGTGCGGTTGGGCCAAAATTGTACACAGGTGATAAAATGGAATAAAGCGAACTAGGACGGTATCGTGAGATATATTACAGATAAGGGCGGGTTTCCCATCGATTATCACAGCGTTATTTGGTAGGCTTTCGGAGTGAATAGTTTTCTTACAGTAGAATGGATTACTCGTAATCTTCGGTTCCACTGGGTATGGCGTAGAAGTATCATTGGTGGCATGTTTTATTTCGTCGCAGTCGTTTGAACGTGCTGACAGTTTCGACAGACGCCGAAGAACCAGCGCCGCTTGGTTAGTGGGACCGTGCAATCGACGGCTCAGTCTATCTGAAAAGGACTAACGGAAAAGCTGACGATGCATCCATTGGCCCGAAGCGTTGTATATCATCGGTCAGATGCTTTAAGGCATGAATGTTAGAAGCTATCTCACCAGCCCCATGAATTTGAGGGAAAGCACGCACAAACTCTTGTAAACGGGAGCACAATTCCCCAGTGAAGCTTGTGCAAGGCAGGATGTAAAACAAGTGTATACAGTAGGAAAGTTTAATATAGTGTTCATGTTGGCATGTGGGTAGTATACCTTTCAGAATCACATTTGTCGTATGAAGCAAAAACTATGTACACTCTGTGGCCTCCCAGTGCTTCCGTTTCAAAATGGAGGAACATCGACGTGTGAAATCGACAGGAATGCAAGGCTCAACAGACTTCAAACGGTGAATAATGGCCCTGATATTCTGAAGCCCAATTCTGTTTGAGCCCGTCCGCCACATTACTTGTGAGTTTTTAACAACACCCAGGCATGCTGTATGTGTGTAATTCAGTGGGAAGTCGTAAAACATATCACAATCAATATACAGAAAAGGGACCAAGCAACATGTTGATTAGTAAATATCATGTCCCTGGAGTCCCTGTCACAGCAACGGGCAACCGCATGGAACGAGGACACTAGCTTCCAGCTGATCCGAATCCCTCTCTGTGTAAATTTATCACAGCAACTGTAACCTGTATGTGGAAGCTGTTTGCTTCACTAAGGCACGAACAGGAGTATCACAGATATTGCAAGACAGACGGAAATCGATGCGATTGCGACCGTCAGTCACAATACCATTTTATAGAAGTTCCACCAACTCATTTATTGTATCGCAGAGAAACGCGTTTACGTTCGTTGGTTTGCATGGACCGCAGTAAATACCTATAACAAATGGTTGTTTGTTCGTAAAGCTTAGACATCGACCGAGGACAGGCCAAAGCTGCTTACCTGAGCTTCTTGAGGGGGAACGAACCGTCAATATGTAGCTGTGGTTCAATCATGTCTACCAGCCCGTGCTTGAAACTATTGGATAAAGCAGTCTCGAGACCCAACTGGATGTATACTTCGCCCTCAACGGGTCTCTGAATGGAACTTCGGAAGTTCGAAGAATGGTTCTTGGATCCTTGGGCACCTCCGGATGATATTTCCGCACAACATCCATAACGGCATGCTGCCAGGACAGGGGAGCACCAGTCTTCAAGAAAACCTGCCGCAAATCTTCGGAGATGGAACCTGAAGCCAAGGATTGCATTTCACCGACATCAGCTTCCATTAGTTCAATGAATGCAGAACAAAAACACGTACCAACAGCTGCTAATAAACAACCGAGGTCCTCAGGGGGACGGCCACCAAACGAGAGTTTGGAGGCCGGAAAAGCTAGAGAACGAACAGGGCCTACCACGAAAGAGTGTACTTGTAAACACGCTCAGCTTCAACTGTATCTTCAGGCGCAGTTGAAACGGCTTTCGCAATGGTACATCCTCGGCGATGGTCACAACTATTGCCCATACTGCATGGGCAACGAAACGCTGCGAACTTCCTACGTTTACGACGCTGAAGCACCCAACATGACATACAATAAACGTCCGACATCATCTACAGGAAAGAATAAAATATCTTGCATCATTCCACCGGGTGCCCACTGGAAACAAGACTATCAAAATGAGGTGCGAACCAAGAAAAACGACAACTGATGGTACAATAACACATTTTTATTACGCAAAAATGTTCGCCAATTCACTGATTACTAATCGGAATAATCATCTGAGATGTTCCACATGAAGAGGATAGGAATTGCCACATAAATGTGACACACAGTGACGAAATTTTATAAATGCTATTGTTTCTAACGTCGTAGTATTATATACAATCGTTGTGAAGCTGCTTGTGTAGGAGGCAGAGAGAAGGATTATTTTCACCACGTAAGTGTTTCAGTTAGTTAAAACCGTCAACACGAGTACAAGTGGTTCAATTTACTTAAGCCGTAAAGCTCGCGTAAATGACTGATTAAGGTGTAAGGAAGGCGACCGAATTTAACTTGAAGCGGATAGTTTGGAAGGTTAGTAATTATAGGCAGATGGACAGTTAGAACAGGCGAACTGTCGTCGAACTAGTAAGAACATATCTTTAGTCGAGTCCATCGCAGGCGGTCCCCGTAGACGTATGAGTTTTCTTGTGTCTGCTAAAATGTAGGACCTTGTCAACATCCCCCGTTTACTGCGAATGGTGAACTCGTAGTATTTAAAACTTGCGACATTCATTGACAGAAAACTATAAATTCATCGACTGTGCCTACAAAATAGAGTTTAATTTGTCTACAGCGAAATGCTTACTGTCGGAAACCACTGCAAGTGAGTCGTCTAAACTTCGTTGATTGAGAAAACGCAAAAAAATAACTATTTGACAGAATTCAACGTAGTCCTCAAATCCTGCTTGTTTCCGCAAATCTACCATCTCTCTTCCAGAGGTTTTCCATCGTCCATGTTGTTGAGGCCCTGAACGCAGCCGAACTTTTACTAATATGAGACAAAGCGGAATAGGGAGAGGCTGTTGTTGATCGTGTATCAGTCTCCACATCAGGCACCTGGGTAAACGCCAGCTTTGATTTGTCGGTAAGTATTCTCAAGCGTTAATCGTTTTACTCGAACACAAAAGTCTCGTCCTATCGTATGATTACGCCAGTCGGCTGCGTGTAATCGGTAGACCAAAAATATCTCTGTAATCTTTGTGGTAAAAATCTTTCTAAGGTTGCCGAAGTTGTTAAAATTGTGATACCTGTTGCAGTTTCTGAAATCGTAGAATTCCGTCACTTGAACATTCTTTTGTTTTAATTTTCCGAAGACGTAAGCAAGGAGTGTGCGGTAGTTTAATGACATGGGGATTAATAAAAAAAATACCAGGATTATGCATTTTCCGTTATTTGGGAAAATTATTGGCGGAATATAATGAGAAGCGATGTCATAGACGTGTAGACACATGCTGTTATTTGAATGTGAATGTAATTGGGCATTAAAAGGTTATAAAACTTCCGACGAGAGCCCAGCAAACACATGGCCGACTCCGAGGTGTTGGCCAAAATCTGGCCAAAGTGCGGCCACGAAATAAGCCAACCCAGCAAACAAAACGGAGTCGGAACAGATCCGTTCCGTGTCTGGCCACGAGTCGGATCGAAATTTCGCTGCTGGCGAATACAGAACTTTGTAACTGTTGATGAAAACGTTCAGTATTTCCGTTGGCTGCCGGATTTTACATTGTGGTGCGAAATCGACTGCATCCTAACACGCTGACGAATAATACTGGAACCTAGTCAAAATATGGTCGGCGGTCAGTGGTCACTACGGCGGAGCAACCAATTTGGGCGTTCCTAGTTCCCAAAAATGCTGATGCGACCGTTTTTGATGAACATTTCGGGATCAGTATGGCTTCGGGTCACCTATAAATCGGTCGACGCACGGTACCGTGTACATATCTCTAGGGTAACTTGGCAGTTCCCAATTAAGCTAACGTGCGCACAGTAGACACAACTGTTGGGGAATGTAAAACTGCCAAATGGGGCATTCGTATGGCGATGATGTTCAGACCGTTGGCAGTGTATGCACCAGTTGGACCAGGCGGGGCTATCGCGGACATTGCGCCAGATACAACGCTCAAAATATATCGTGACTTCTGACCGTATATCTGGGTGCGACATGTTACGAACCGTCCTGGAAACTTGGCAACGGAAATGCAATGAAAACGCGGGACGTAGAATATTTTGTAATGTGTTACAGGTCATCGTCCCTTCTAGTTTGAGGGAATTTGACCGAGAGTGTGTGTTCTATCTCAGGATAGTTGACCTGAGTCATCGCGATCGTTTCCAAATGGACTGGGCTATCTGTTTTGCCAGTTGCAACACTGATGAGCTAGAGGACATTGGCGACCGAGTTCGAACTACCTGAAGTCTGACGAAAATCTGTCATGAAGAGTGTGGTGCAGCCCAGGCGTAAGGTCTATGTAGAGAAATGTCAGTGAGATGTCCAGTGTAAAGTGTATGTCAGCGGTTCACGGTCTGTGAAGACGATGAAAATGCTGTCTTCAAGGACACATCAAAAATGGCGGATATCCAGGTATAACGATAACAGTTTTCTCCCCAAAGCACTACATCACGACTCAGCTGGTTGGTTGGCCCCAGTCATCACCAAGATTCCGCCTTGGAACCGTTCTCATGAATATATCTGTTGCATGCACGGTTAGCGCTGAAGGGCGGACGGGTTGTGATATAACAGCACTACCGTATTGGTGACAGCTGTTTTAAACTCAACAAAAGCCCTTTGTGCGACAGCTGTAAATGAAAAGTAGCTCACCTTACCTTTGAGCAGATTGGTTAGTGGTTGCGTTAGACGGATAAAATTAAAAATGAGACGGGGACAGAAAGTGACTAACCCCTGTAACAGACGAAGCAGTTCGAACTTAGTCGGTTCCGGATAAACCATAATTGCTTGCCTTTCGCCAAGGTGAAGTTCGACCACGCTCGTGGATATGCCACGGCCTAAGAAAGTTAAACGAAGGATTCCAAACGAGCACCTGATTGAGTGGATTATCACAGTATTGACACGGAAAACGTACGCACACGCTCGCAATATTCTGTCTGTGACGAGCTGGTGACCAAGATATCATCAGTGCGCAGGTAAACTCCGTGCAGCCAGCGACAGACACCGTGAATGGAACGTTGGAAAGTCTGAGCAGCGTTGCTATGACCAAACGGCATGCGTAAAATTCGAAAAGTCCGAACGGTGTTATGACTGTTGTCTTCGAGTTGTCGTCGGGGTCCACCAAGATCCGAGTGCAGGCGCATACAAGGTCAATTTTAGTGGATATCACCTTTTTCGATAGATTTGCTGCAAATATTAGTGAGGAATTGAATACATATCAGGTGTGGCTGTGCTGCTCAAAGTCCAGTGATCAACACATGGGGCTAGTCGTTGTCCGTCTTTCTGAGCATTATGTGCACAGGCGACACCCGTGGTATATTGAGGTCTTGGTTACATGTTCACAACAATAGCTACTCCATTTGACTGAGTTATGCTGTGAAACACGTCCACACTAGTAGCTGCTCTATTCGACCGACTTGTACCCTGCATGAGGTTGCGACTAAACACATGCGGGGAATGTTGATAGAGCTTAACTTGGGGCGTTTGGGGTACACAGTATTCATCATCTCCAGTTCTGTTCAATGGCATCTTGAGAAAAATATCTCTCAGTGCCACAATTGATAATTGACGCCCTAAATATTGAGCAGTGACTAGCGGAGTAGTATACATCTCAGTGGGTGGCAGGCGGTTTGGGTAAATCTGTTTCCATGTAGTGTTTCGTATTAACGCCACGCGACCTCATTCGGGTCTGGAACGATGCAATGGACTAAACAGAATTAACTTCCGAAGAGTCTCAGTGACAAATTGGGACATATTTCTCATTTTACATTGTCCCACATGTATCAAAGGTGGAATCAGCCATCTGTTGGTGTCATGTGCGACCATCTCGAAGAATAACATTTTGTCGTTCAACATCTCCCTGAAATCCTGCATAAGGGAGAGGAAAGCATCAATTTTGCGTGGATAAAAGAATTAGAGACGGTGTAATACACGTTGAAGTGTCGGGTATGTTGATGCCCTTGCCAAAATACGATACCAACATAGCATGGTCGTAAAGTTCCATTGCATCCACATCTCCACGACGCTATAACATGGAACAACTTCGATAGAGTTATATGGTGGTTCACTCAGTAATCGTGACGGCTCATTTATTTATTTTGATGGTCGGGGGATGAAAACGGATGTTGAGCGTTATAAAAGACTAGAACAATCCTTGCGGGAGGAGGAGTGTAGTAAGGACGAGCGATCGCATTATACTACTCACACCACTACTATTCAGTAGTGAGGCAGGAGCATGGATTTTGACATTGAAGTAGCCGCGAGAAAAATACAAGCATTGGAGTGCAGCGTGGCATGAAATGGTTCTTGGTACATAAAGGAACTGAGCATTGGCGTCCGTGGCAACCGTGACGTTCTGAGACCAGTGTCGTACGCAGATGAGTGTTTTTGTTTGTAGTCATGTTGAAACGCATAACCCATGTATTGGTTTCCAAATAAACAACCCTTGCGCCATCCGCGTTCTTGGCTCACAACAGTATTTTTGCTACACCAGGTCGAATTTGTTCTCACTCTCGGCTCTTCTTATTTGCTCATCAGGAGTGACTTTAATGCTTTGGGAATATTTTGGTTGAATTTTTTTCAATAATGTCCAGAAAATAACGCCGACTCAGCTCTGCTATTAGCCGTGTCATAAATGACCTATACGAAACAGTCTGCAAACAGGCTGGATCGCCTAGCGGCAGCCGCTGGGTTGATCAGATTGATAACAAAGCACTTTTAGGCCATAGTCACCATTTGATTCTGATCTGCGAAGGAGCGTTCGGCCTACAATGTCAATTGGACCAAATTTGGTTATGTAGAAACTCATCTAAGAAAGCTTCACGCGGGTGCCAATTCCGTTGCCTCTTTCTACAAACTTGTTAACCACCTGTTACACCGGACTGATCAGCCGAAAGTTCCACTTAATTTGGTACTGGGCTGCTTCAACACTGCTCTCCCCAGGAAATTTCGCCGTCTTTTTTTACGGTGGCGCGCAAGTGTTCGCTGAGTAGGGCAAATCAGATAAGCCTGACAACACTGAGGCCTTTAGCAAAACGCGCAGTCGGTGTAAAATGAAAAATCTATTAAGATTACCTACAAGTGCTATCAAAAGTGATTGGAATAGCACTTTCAAAAAAAGCTTTCTCTTCAAAAACACGCGTAGCTGTCGTAAAACTCCACCCTCAGCCTTCCGTTGCGTTAATTGCACTTTGAGATCAGGTTCAAAATCTGAGTCCGATAGACACGCCGCAGATCACAACTCAACCATTTCCCTCTCTCCGTCTATACTCACGGAGAGTAAGATGAGCTCTTCAATCCACAGAACATTCCATGCATCATGCGAATGTCTGCTTTTCAAGTATAATCCTTTTAATTCAGTGATCCAGAACAAGTTGACCCACAAATGCTGGTAGAAACATCTTTTGTACTTGCCAACACGAGGTGTAACATTCTTTCTTGATTTTTTCTGTTGGCATCAATTCTAAGGATTGTCTTCTTGAACGAGCTCTCGTGGAGCACATATCAGATAGTTGTCTCACCTCAGTTTGTCACCATAGTTTTCTGAAAAACTGATCTTGACCAGAGGGCTACATCATGCGTGAGCTTTCCACATTCCAGTTTAGTCAGTGTTTTAAGAGTTCTTCGAAATAATCACAACTGTTCCTTGAAAACTCCCTGGGACTGACTGACGGGCCGTACAAGGGTATGTATGTTAACGTATTTCAATCCGTATTTGTTATCAGCTGTTTTGGTCGCAATGTTGTGTGCAATTTTATTTACATTATATTACGTAGAATGAAACAATTTGGGTCTCAGTCTGCATTTTGGGAGTGGAATTAAAACAAAGCGCACAGCTTGAAACACTTCTGGCTCTCAGAGCTAATCGGACAAAATGGTAGCTACTGCCAATCAACAGTCGAATTTTGATAGTTAGTCAAGCGCGGACATCACGTTAAGTCAAAAACTAATAAGGCAAGCTACTGTCACGTTACGCGCCAACAAAGCAATACGCTAAATTACCAGTGTTGAAGCATCAGGAGTCAACATTAAGGATCAGATAATCTTTTTGCGCAGTATTTGGAAATTAACAGAAACCGAAATGGAGTACTATGGTTATGCACAACGGTACAAGAAAGAAGGGTTCCACTCGACGGATGTCAACATCACAGGCACTGGCTCACGTAACTGTTGATCATATCTGTTCCGAAATTTTGCGTCGTTGGTATTAGCTGCGCCATAATCGTGGCATCATTCGTCCTAAAAACAGACAAACTGGTTGTCGTTGAGACTGCAGCTGATGGTGGGTCGTTTGTTGCCTCGGGAGCAACAAGTTTTTCGGAGAACGCTTGGCTTAATTTTCTATAGATATAACCTAGTGTTTGACGTTACGTTCCAATAGGTGTGTCCTATCGATTCATGTGATTATGCGGGAGGAAGCATTCTTCGATGCCTGCAATGGCCATAGAGAAGTAATGGCACGAGTTGAAACAAGGATACAAGTTGATGGACGAGTGTCTACATATTTTGTCGTCGTCTATTCCCTCGGCGGAGTCAGTCGGTTCAGTCGCACGTGCTAAACGTGCTAGCGCATGTCACAACCGGTCAGATTAATGAGTCCAGCTGCATATGGACAAAACGACTTTCCGAACAAATGTAACAGACATTCCTAGACTACTGGGTGTGGGTGGGAGTGTTGGTGAATGTGTTTGAGTGTTACACGCGCCTGTCATGAGACATGCGTTCATCAGTGTCGAGTGGTTCATGCTTGCTCGGGTTTCAAGTGGATGTGGAATGATTGGCCAGGGGAGGTGGAGGGTTTGTACGAATTGTTTTTGGGCACATAGGCAGGGGTTGTGGAGTCTGATAGCAATAGCCTCGGCCGTTGATAACAGTCGCACTCTGACAGCTCTGGAGCCGGAATGACGAACCTTGTAGATTACTCGGAACGCTTCATCCGGATTTATTTGATGGCCAGTGTCAAGTAAGTGGGAGCCAATCGCACTGGAAATAGGCTTTCTCGAACCGCTGCGAAGCCATTTCGGTAGGTGTTCACGAATCCTCTCCGTGAATTTTTGATGACCTATTTGACACGTTATAATTTTCATATATAATTCGCATTTACCTTATGTAATTGTAAAAGCCTGATGAGAATTACCGAAAACAGCTGTTTGCAAAATTGACTTCTTATGAATTTTACGGGAATCTGGAGAGGATTGATAGACTAGTTGAACGGGAATAGTAGGTGGTTTTGTCTTTGAAGTGCTTCACATAGCAAGCAGGATTAGCAGCGGACTCGCATGCCATGAAAAGTCGCAGGTGACGGGTACAGAAATTTCAGGCTCTCGTTGTAGCCGTTCGACTAACTCGTCACTTGCTGAGTGATGAGCTTGGATGCAGATTCTATCTCATTCCAGTGTCTTGAGATATGCTGCAGACACCACTTCAACAGATGATTCAAAATCAGTTGACTCTACAGCGGGGAAAACATAATGGACAATCGGACATTCTTAAAGTGCTCGTGCAACGCTTTTTGACGGATAATCTTGAACCCGTCTTGCCTCTGTTCAAAGTGCAAGTCGATCCATGATTGCTGGGAATATACGTCTATCAATTGGAAGATAACAAGAGGCTGATTAGACCAACGTGTACACGATGAAAGAGTCCATCAGTGGCAGCACAATGCCCAACAGGGAACTTATTTGGTCCTAGTTTTCTGTTCGCTGGCAGTACGTACACGTTTTGACTAACAGTAGATGTCACGAATAATGTTGCGTTCGGTGACTGTAGCACACATGCATGGATTCGAAGATGGACGCTTCGAAAGCTTAAAGGCGAGGAGATCGAGGTCCAACTAGTCATCAGATGAGCTATGACCAGTCATCCCATCTGTAGAATGTACCGGGGGGCGGTCAAACTTAGGAGGATCGGACCAGCGGAAGTGATCTGGGTCTGGCCCATTGGCGTGGATATATGTGACCGTCACGAGACCGATTGACTTGCCTGCAGTATTATTCTAGGCACTAACGAGCGAGGGTGCATCGGCGAAGGAGTCTGAGCCAACTAACTGTTACGGAAATCGGTGAGTGGGCTGAGGTACATAGTTTAACCATCAAGTCTCTATAGATGAGTACTTGTCGACTGTAAACTGTAGGTTGCGTCTGAAAACGATAGGCAAACGCCGGAATGTCTACGTTTCAGATTCTACCGAAAATTAGTGATGTCAAGGCAAATCACTGATAGTTTGTTGTCAAAATCACCATACTTCGACTCGGTTGGTTATTGTTGTTTGAAGAAAGGGACAAGCAGACCGTAGTCGTTACTGAGTTGCAGCTACAATCATACCTCAGTAGCTAATGCTGAGTGTTAATGCGGCAAAGTAATGACGATGGAAGGGCGGGGATATGTTAACCATAGCTGCTGTTAGCCCGATAAACTTAATTGGTATGACTTTTGTACTCGATAACAAGTATTCTGTTCCTGACTGGGCCAATTAGTGGTTGCATTGTGTAGCAAAAAATAGGGATGAGAGCGCAGCACCTATAAGTTAAGCTGCCAAACCGGTGAACTTTCGTATGCCACGTTAGATTTCGCTGATCACCTATTGTTTACATTTTAGCAGGTAAAGGTACAACTTCATCCGTGAATGTACTACGTTTTAAGAAGGTCACCAATGATGTCAGACGAACATTTGGTTAGATGGACTGTGAATCTGGGAGCCAATAACTATTAGAATAATCAGTGTACAAGCGCGGGATATTCTTGTAATGCACTATACACCGGAGTAACTTACTGGGATGGAGACGAACAACATCCAGTTCGCAATACGCACTGTGTGTTAATCTTTGGTTCGGCATTTCTAACGCCAGACAACATGCCTAAAATTCGGAAGGCCTGAATTATTTTATAACTGTTACCTTAAGACTGTCCTCGTTGGTTACTGGAATCCGGTTATTAGACCCCGTGAGAATTGGTCTTGATGAATGTCGGCAAGCCAGATGGGTTTGCCATCAAACACCGATTGTGTGAATCCGGTCGCAATCGGAAGTGGTTGCGTTACTTTATGAATAATAGTCGTTACGTGGTCACTGATCGCAACGCATGTTTACGGGAATCATGTACAATGCCGGTAACTGTGGGCTACTGGGTGAACAGAAAATGCCGAACGGAAGAATAGGCTGATGCACGGCTTGAGTAATTCTTAACTTACCCAACGTTTAACTATCACCGAACACTGCATGTTGGATATCCTTACTTGGAAATGTGGTGTACACCACCTGTCGTCAACAGTGGACGTTCGCTTGCAGGTCGAATCGACGTCAGGAGCTCGATCAGAAGCCGTCCGTAAGGTGAGTGAACGACAGAGTTGACCACAACCGTGTGTGACGGTTTGCTCTGAGCATGGAGTCTCATCAAGATGTCAGGTGGGTACCACCAAAAAGCGTCAAGTAAGGCTGAAAGCTTCTAAACAAATGACGTTAACTACGGAGAAAAGGATATCGATCGTGAGAGAAATCCAGCAAAAGTTACGGTGAAAACCAGAGTTTAGGCTCAGTAATCGATGGCCAAACGTTTTAACGCGTGTATCATCCGCTGCTCGAGGTGTTGTGTCCGACTCTTTTCTCGGTCCCCCTACAAAAAGAGAAACAAAGTGTTATCTCTGCTTCTGTATCGATCGGGAAATTCATTACAGAGTTTAAATTCTTTATCGAGAAAAGATTACCACTTTTTGTCTGGTCATTGGCGGTCATCAACGAAACATGCCAGTGAAAATGTTTGCTTACCCTAAAGGTGCATAGTGTTCGACATCGTTTTGCTACTTTACCTGAAGTTTGGCAATAGCGGAGTATGGTACCACTCCCCACTAGTCTCGGTGGGGAATGCAGGATAACATAGAGAGAAGAATAGTGAAACAAAGGTCATTTTTTCGCCACCATGTTAATCGGAACATATTGCTCATGATCAGAGGGCTCGATAAGTGTTTTTCGGAAACTTCTAGAATATAGAATGTCTTATCCAACAGACCTCTGTCGGACCGCTTTGCTAACTTACATTGCCCACTCAGAGCAAAGGCATAGCGCCTCGGAATCCTACGCGTACGGTGTTGGTCTCTGTTGCTAGATCACCTAACGGGGGTGTGGGTCATATAGACAGTAGTCCTTGTGTCCATGACTCCCATCAAAGAGACTCTGGCAATTTGATTTTGCCAGCCACTTGCAGCAGGGTTTAAAGAGGGATCAACGGCTCTCTATCTCCTATATGCACTATATGGAAAAAATGTTCCAGACACATTTCCTCATACAGCTACGTATCGTTTAGTTTGGTCAGTGTAGGAGACGTGCAGCCACAAGTTGATGAGTTTGTCAGGGAATCAAAAATACGGTTAGGCATCAGTCAAAAAGGAGGCTTTACCAGCCGACGGAACTCGTCAAAGTCACTGAAAGTACATTCCTTCGCTCAGTTAATTTACTACTACAGAGAATCAAACATTCAGTTCAGGGTTCTCATGTATGAATACTCCCAAGGTGGTTAAAACCACAGATGACGAAGCTGTCTAGTCAGCTCAACTATTCTCCACGGTGAACTGACAGAATCAGAGGAGCATCATAAAAATAGTGACACACTTATAAACTACGTATACTTGAAGCGTGATGCACGAGAAAGAAAAGTTTACTGATTTCAGGCTACATGTATTTTGTTTAGGCTTTATAATTTATGAAGTCAAGCACTCTGAGACGAACAGTTGTGAATAGCCGAGTGATCAACTGCGAGATGCGTCACTGATACACGAACCCGACTTGTAAAAGAAAGAGAAAACGAAAGTATAACGGGACTGAGAGCAACTGAACGACGCACACCGCATGTTGGGTTGCTTAGTGTAGCTCTGGATAACTTTATTCTTTCAAGCAATTGCTTCAACGTACGTAGGTTCACGACAAAACGAATGAATCTAACAGCTGACGAGGTCTACTAATAGGTTGACTACACATTCCGGACACGATCGTTCAGTAAGTAGAGCTTGATGTAGTTGGATGACAATATTAACATTGACCGACAAAGTGAGTCCATTCATCAGATGGCTGCTTGGGAATCCGAAGTCCTTCCACCTGCCTCCAAATGAGCCTCGAAGTACGTGCATTACTACGTGACTATGACTCAGTTACCTACCAGATAAACGAATGGGCATTGTTTATTTTAATGAACTTGGTCGAAATGCCCGATTGTACTCACGCAGTTTTGTTACGAAAATACGGTTAGCAAACAGATTTCATGCGATTTGCAAACATATGTCTCGAACATGTGGCGTGCTGTACAAATCCTCCTGTCCTTGTCAGACGAATAATTGCCGCTTTACTTTCTCGTACTCTTTCGGCCTAATCCAAGAAGCAGAAACCCCGGTGTACCAAAAGAAATGGACAGAGTTGCAAACGTCGGACTGGAAAAGCCCCTTCTTGTTGCTTTTCAGAAAAAGCACCTACCATACGTTGCAGTGACTTTAAGTGGCCAACTTAGTCAGTGTTCTAGATGTAAGAAGGTAAATGGTCACCTACTTGCACACACAACAAAGAACACAAGATTTTTGTCGTTTCTCGAACTATGAGACAGAGGGGATGTAATGCCTTTGATGTCAGATTTAGACGAAATACCCTCCGTTTTTCTGTCGATAAAATCCAGACGGGAAACCCATCGTACCCTTCACCGTCAGCTATCGTTTCAGTAGCTGATGGACGTGATAATATGATAATTTATCATTTAACAGATTGTGTCACCTGAAAACTATGAAATTCAATCCTATCATCATACCGTGGCTCTCCTCACAAACGTCTGAACCCTATTTAACGGTTTCTTGTTGAAATGGGAAATCGTTTCTCAGAAGCTAACATCGTCGGTACATGCCAAGAGTGTTCCAAGCACTGTGGCACGCAGTGACCTGTGAGTGAATGTCAAACGATCAACGCTTCATTTCATGTCTTCTAATCCGTTCATTGATTTTGTGGGTGTTTCGAATTAAGTGCGTGTCAAAAAAGGTGCAAATCATTTCCACCACGAACACAACGAAGGTAACTGTTATTTATAGGCTCAACTTCAGCTATCTAATCGGAAGGAACTTGGTCTGTTAGGTTAGCGAAACAATCGTTACTGATCTGACGGAGTTCCATACGAGACAAACAGACACAAAGGACGAAAACCCAGGTGAAATGTTGAAGCGGGTTAAACAAGAACCAACCATAGTACATGGGAAAACCAGTTGCTCGTTGATAAACGTAATTATCTCAATCAAATTCTCAAAGTAATATTCAAAGTTCGAATTGCACAGAAGTTTTCGTTCCTACAAAGGTGAATGAAATGTCCTCCTCATAGACAGAAATACCTCAGGTTTCACACTGACACGTAAATGCCATACAACCATTGAGAAAAAGAAAAGCAAGTCAAGTAGAGAAAGACAGGAAAAAAAGGGAGGACGGGAAGGGATCTACCAATTAAAAACAGCTCCGTCTGTATTTAACATTAAACCTCGAGGTGCCTACATCCTGCAAACATATAATCAAGCTGTTCATTAATGCATTTAATTCGTCGTCCAGTGATCGTTAGTACGATTGTTTATATGGTTAGGTTTGGGCACACAATCGCTTATTTCTTCCCAAAGGTAACAGAGGGTAATGTGACTCGGGACGGTGCCCATCTAAGCGGTAACGTGGGATATCCTAGAATAAAAGAAGTTTAATGAAATATCTTAAAATGGCTGAAAAAGAAAACTCAACAAAAAACTAGAAATGTTATGAATACAAACAAACCACTGACTGCAGCACACTGCCACCTCGGACAGCGTTTCTAGCCGGCGATTTGAGCTACCACCACTAGCCCAATCAAGCAGGCGACACTTACCCATTTCGCTCATTGAAACAGTCAGGATACTCGTGCCTCGTGACTATGTTGTCGGGTGAACACCCCGCGGTTTTATCTAACAGCTTATGGTTTCAGTAAGCAATGACAGGTACGGTAAACGCTCTGCTGAAATGTGGAGCAGATGGTCCAAACATCCCAGTCTGCTCAACGGGATTAATTTACGAACTGAACATGCACTCCGTGCGTTCTACAATACGCGATAGCGAACAGCTGCATCACTCACGCGATCATTCCGACTGTTGTGAGCTAAATGTCAGAAATACGGTGGTCAACGAAGGCACGCAAGAAAAAGGACACTCACTGGTCTTACATCCGCAGACTTAGACTGACACTCCTTCGTTCCGATACGACCAATTCACGATTCAGGAAACGCAGTTTTCAGATGATCTCAAGCGCAAGTCACTTAATATAATAATACACCATCCCGCTTTCACGAAAGGAACATTTGTCCAGCAACAAGTAAATAAGGATAATTTTTGAAGCATCCTGCGCCATAATGTACCCAGACCAGTTCTTACGTTCAGTCATGCCTAAATGTGAAAATTTAGAAAAGTCAACAAATGGGAATCCAGGTCAGAATAACTTTCTTTCAATCTCGCTAGTCTGTAGGTGATAATTTGAACATGATCCATCAAGATAAAAGATAGTTTCATCATCGAACAAACTTCCCCCGTCTAACTGTTTAGCAAACATTCACAGAAGAATCACCTTGGCTATGTAGTCAGTTATCCCGGCTGTATTGCCAACGTATGTGATGCTCCGTGTCAACGAGGAGGAAGGCTACAATTAACTCTAAGTCGAGCGGTTTACACAATGTATGAAGCGGATTGAAAATGACCGGAAGTATCACAGTCGACTGCAACCATACAAACTCATCTCGATTATTACTGTTTATCTCATTTGCAGAAATATCATGGTCATGTTGAGGCTCACCGATACTTATGTTCATTTCAACGCTAGTGGGCATGCCTGTGTTGCCCAAGTATTCACTGAACGGACGTGTTCAGTTGGTCAATTGAGGGAATCAAAATCATCGAACTACACAGTTCGCTATCAACGGAGCGTCCGTGTTCACGTCCAACCAGCCAGTTAAATTGCTGTCACATGTAGTTTGGTAATATCAGGCACTTAATGCTCCATTTTCTGCATCTTTTTGAGAGAATACAGCTCACCGAATATGTGTGTGCGTATCTTGTGTCCACCATTGTACGTCACTCTTGAAATGATGCTTTATCAAGTGAAAACTTTTGATTGACCACGTCAGCTAAGTAGAGGGTCAACAAGAACACACCTAGATGACAGACAAACAAAGGTTTCACTTGTTACTTGCCAAATTATTATTAATAATAATAATAATAATAATATATATTTTCTCAACGCATTCGTGAGAGACACGCTCGAATGTGCGCGATCATGACAGACTCGATTTGATCACTCATCTGACTAGGCTGAATGCAACCCCTCGCGCATTGAAGGCCCACAAGAAGAGGTTCAAAATTGCTTCATTTACTAACAAGGATTTGCTGTGTTAATAATATTGACAACATGAAACAGGGTTGCACAGAACAATGTATGTTCTCTTGTGGGAGGTATTGACAATTTTCGAGGCTTGCTAGATGTGGCAGCATTGAATGCCTTGATGCCACAAGACGCTTAGAGGAAACAGTAGACAGAGAATAAGTTCAGTGTGGCTCTCATGAACGAACCAGGATAAAAACAGCTATTAGGAATTGGGTTTTCAGAATATGATGAGGCAGTATCAGTCAATGTACTGAGCAGAAAAGGGGAAAAGTGGCCGCTATCTGGACGCCAAAAACACAGCCAGCGTGTTACGTCTTCTAGGTGGAAACTGTTACCTGAGGTCGATGAAGAAGATGAGCGTCGAACTTCGTCAACGATAGTAAACCCCACTGCATCTGTTGTTGCCACTATTACAAATTTGGGTTCCATCGCTACACCATATGTTCATTTCGCCCCACGTGTATTGGTGCTTATCTGACATTGATGGTACGGAGACGGACAATGAGGGGATTTTAGTTTGACAAGACTGGCAACTTGCTTTCTTTAAGTGCAAACGTTATTTTGTGAGTAACAATCTATTTTTGTTCACACCTGTGGGGTTGCGCAACAACCAGTATCCCCTAAAGCATCCAGAGTAACTGCAGATTCAAGTGTTGTCATATCAGCAAAGAACTGACTCTGACAAGACGATCATACGTGAATCGATTTGTGCACGAATACATACTTCAACGAAGCCAAGGCAAAAGCAACGGTCCTATATTGGTTTATAGTGTTTAAAACGTAAATTACTCCCGAGTTCACAAACATCATCGTTATCATAGGTGAATATTTTCCCTACAGCTCGTGCTCAACATCGAGTGGATAAACTTCTGTTAACTATTAACATAAATAACCCGCGTACAAGAACAATGTCTGTTGAGTGCCTGTTTGAGAAACCAATGATCCATTGGTAAAAAACATAATCCTAGTGACTCATTTGTCATTAGGGAGTTAATGACTAGGTTCACTTTGAGTGCCGTTATTGTCCGTAGTTGAAACATTCGCAAAGTTTCTTCTCTCCATTCCGTATCGTTTATACCCTGGCAGTGTCAGCCATCGCCGCGTTTTACACTGCAAAGGAGCTTCCCTAAAATCGACCGGCTCATAGCACAACGGTAGCTCTGTATCTCAATTTCCCATCCGAGATGAATTCCACTCACACTGAACAGAAAAATCGGATGGATCGTCACAAAGGCTTCGTCGAAATGTCATCATCATCATAGACAGCAATACATCAGTGGTTCACACTGATGCTTGACTGCCACACAACCACGAAGAACAAAGAAAAAAAAACTTATATAGGAAGAAAGAAGAAAAGAGGAGGGGAAGTGGACCTAACTACTAAAAATAGCTACGTCTATATTCAAACATACATCAAGGCGCCTAAAATCTGCATAAAAACAAACGACCTGTAGGTGAAACTGAGGTACATGTATGCGTTTTACCCCGAAGTGAAACATTCATATCTATAAGCAACTTAGATAGAACACTGTGGATGAACTGACTATCTGCAAGCAGAGAATGGACATTCTTAATAAAGACTGCCAGCTGATCATGGCAATATGGAAAGCATTATTTTGCTGAGCAATGCCGTCGCGTGTTACTGCATGACTTGACGCATGGATCACCGTAACAATTTGCAGAAAGCAACCGGAAGACGTCAGGCGTATGACGATCTAGTGTGTCATTTTTTCTTATCCACCTCAGTAAGATCTGTCACCGTTCGACATCCCACATCCTTTCCAACCTCTTCAACCACCCTGTACACCTCATCGGTAATACCGATTAGCTGTTCAGCTAAATTGATTACCGTTTAAGTTCCACGGTCTTCTACCTAAAGCTCACCGGTCGCTTTCACACGTAATCCCAATTGTAATAGATTACACATTTTCCCAATTAAGTCCCATTGAGTGAATTGTATTAAAATATATGCACGCGCCTGTTCATTTAGTGCACACCTCAAGTTCGATGTTCGTCGCATTTTTAAATCCTGTTACTAGCACCCAACACCAGTTCACGCACTTGAAAGGTAATCTGTGGCTAATGAGGCTGGCAAGTATTTAATTGCGTAATCTGAGGAGGGAAATCACCTCCGGTAACTACCATGCTATAATGAGTCCACAAACGACACTGTGGTCCGGACTACGACGCAGACTGTTCCGTGTGATCACTGGCTTCACGTACCAGCCACGGAGTACTGGTGTTATTTTGTGTCAAGCACTCCAATCAGAAAACGGATTATGTTCATGGTCGGTAACGTTACGATATTTTGTTGCAGTCTGCACCCATTGCCATGTTTCTCACAACTCTAATTGCATTCAGTCAGGTTTATCTATTCTCGTGGATGCTACCCCGGGTTGTTTCAGTCCCACCTAATCCTAAGTAAACACAATACAGCTGATATTCCACGTATATTCCGGTACGTGATTACTAAGTGGCATCGCAATAAGCTAACCGTGCTCGTACAGTTGATACCACTTCACGGTTAATCCTATTCAAGACAAATGTAGCGGCTTTATTTTCCAATTCCTTGTATGGAACTCGCTGTACCTGCTCTGTTTCTATTCACAGATAACTTTAGTCAGAATGACAGTGGTGCTGCCTCCATTCACGTTGACATTAACGAGACTTTCCATCTGACTTCGAAATGTTTAACGTTGTGTTCTCATTCGGTGTACCGACAGATGAACTCCTTTTTTTCGAAAACATCTGCTGTCAATCTAAAAAGCGTTCGTCTCGCACTCGCAATAAGCACTTTTAATTTCACACATGATTTACATGTGAATATGAAAAGCTATGAAATGAGCAAATGGTTACGTGCAAAAAGATCATTCAGAACAGAGAAAATGGTACAATTTTGTATAATTTATAATAATGGTATAACATAGTGGTATAATTCTGCAGGAATTCCACATTATCCTCACGGCTTCATGAAATCCAAAAATTCACAAAGCCTGTGCATCTATTGTTGCGTGTTGAGCTACCTGAACGAGAAAAATCAAAACGGAAGTCTTGGCGCAACTAAACCATCTTAATTGGTTGGCAAAACAGCACATCTTCTTTACTGAAGGAGCAACAGTATTTACGACCGTTAGTAAACGACGAACGCTCTTGCGTTTTGATCGGCTAGTTCGTTGCTGTTTTGCTTCGCGACCATACATCTAGTAACCCTGTTGTTTGAAACAGGAACACAGTCAAAAGCAGCAGATCGCCGTTTCTGACTGGCTGGCGCCGACCTGACCATAATCACGTCTGTAGTAGCTTGTATGCAAACAATGATGGATGAACCTTCTCTAATCAAGAAACTGCTTCAACACAGTCTCATTACACCTATCAGACTTACTGGTGAAAAAATGGACTCTTCGCCCCATGTACCCTACAGCATATTTGGTTGGCATCTTACAACCATTAACAGAAAAATCAGGTCGTTTTATTAAGAGTTCTCATGAATGTAAGTAGAATCAGATCCATCTCTATAGAATGCGGTGAAGTAATCATTAGTTTTAATATGGCAAAGTTATTCATGAATGTACTAGGGGAACAGTGTTTAGAATAGTCACATAAATATTATTCTACATAACTCTGGAAGAATAAGCAAGGCTGACTACACACAGGATATCTGTATGTATGGATATAACCTACTCCGTCCGCAGTTGATAATTACATATCCAACAACAAGGGCTAGCTATGGGGTGAACATTTATATGGAATAATGTTTGGAGAAAGCATGGAGTCAGTCCGAGAACCTATCAAATGTTTAGTTTTGCTATGCAAACGACACTTATAGGACCATGAAAAGAGACTGGCTTGATGAACCCTAAAGGATAGGTTCCAAAATCAGAAGCACAGCGAAACAAAAGTCTGGTAACGGTCAGTTGCCATTTTTGGATTGCCGGGTTCACAGGATAGGACGGAGCCATAAGACCATTGTCTATCACAAAAACCCAAGACGTCTGCGGTAATTTCAATAATAAGTCTGCTTGTCCTAAACAAGTTTGTGTTAACGTTGCGGGCTCGATGTTCCACAGAAGCCCTGTATTTGTGCATAGATGCAGGCGAACAAAAATGATACAGAAAGAATGTTCATGAACGGTATATTTTGGAAAGTATAAAATATGCCAATTTTGTTATAGAAAATGATTTCGTTTTAATGCGCTAAAAATGTTCATTTAGGACGCCAGCGAATCGTAACATTTCGATAACGAAATATGTTGACGAGATAGCTGACATATATGATTTGGTTGATAAAAGGATTTTTAGCAACGATTAAATAATGAACGTGCGTAGTATAAGTTGTGAATCATTTTTCAACTTGTGCATTCAATAATCCATGAAATAGTTGCTGACAGCTGACTTAATGTGAGGTTGTATAATCATCACCACTTGGAAAATGGGAACAACAGATATTTAACAACATCGTGGGCCAGTAGATACGACTGCAAGAGGCGATTTCCAGGCATGAAGTGAGCCTTAGTCTGTGTGACCTGATTGCCATATTTACTGTTCATTGTAATCGAGGCATAAGCAGATTTGGCGATATGGTATCAAGTAATTTGGTAAACTGACGGAGTTGGATGAACTCCCTAGTACGTGGAACCTCGTATGCTTTCCAGAGAGCACCCTATAGTCACAACGCCACGACCTGTGGTTGAACGCACTGACGTCTATGCTCGAACAAATGACGCAGGAGAGCGTATTTTTCACTCGAACATAAGCATACATCACGGGTCGCCCATGACCCATCCCGTCCGTGATCAGAAACTGATACAGCTTCAGGCTACAACCTACAACGCGAACTGACATAGGACCTACTTGTGGCGGTTGGTTCCGTGCGTGGCATCAACGTTTACCACATCAGGAAAACGTCTGAATAACTGCACTTGCTGCTTCCGTGCGAAGCATATGTGCGTGTATTTATTACTGTCGTCTTTGATGACACGCAGTACGCCGCTTTCCTCTATATGAGTAAGAATTTGAGGCAGATTTTCTACGACATCAATGTACACAACACACACTCACTTATTGCCGGAGGCTTCAACCTATGACGGATGTTGCAGATATCCATGGTCGTTATATACTTGCCGTAGACATCCGCAGCATACTGCTTCAACTCAGCAGTTGGAGTATTGTACTGGAATAAATGCCTGGAATCGCTCACTTCACTTGCAGTGAGCCGACGATTTGTTGGGTGCGCATCGTACAGGAAAGCAGTTAGGTCGTGGTTGTGCTCCAATGTAAAAGAGCTAACAACCAACATGGTTTTTCTCCTAACGACGTTGAAGCGTGATTGGCAGCATGTATCACGAGAACTATGCAATGAAAAATATGTGAACTCAACTCACTAAACACGTCGTAATCCACGACTTTCACTCCTACGTCGCTTGTATTTGATACACCGATAGGCCATCTACCACGTAACCTCAGTAGTACTCACACTCACATTATCATACTTCAAGCGTCCGTTGCTTGATTTTTTGCTAGAACCAAGGACGTACAAAGCATGGTGGTCCTTCATGTACTTCTGTAAACAACTTCTAAATTCCTTGAAACTAGAAAACTCCCGATCCTCGAATATATCTTTGAAGCCCTGTACATAATCCATAACCTAAAACCAAACATATATACACATCATTTATCAACATAGGATGGTTAACTATTAATCAAAAATGAAAAGCTACTCCAAAGGAAAACGCATGAACACCGTCACAACACCCACCATTAATATTTTCAATCTCCGCGCCAAATAAAGGACAAACCAATTACCACTTCTGTCACGAAAACCAACGATTTTTAAATTCTGAACGATACCACTGGAATACTGTCAGATATTCACAGATCTCATATTTTATCGCTGTTTCAAGGCGCATTTCACTCCCTACGGATAATTTGCAGCCTTCCAGTCAGCACCCTGACGTTTAGTGTTGAAACCACGCGGATATGTGTTAACCGCGAGACAATGCTCACGATTTTGATCGCCAAAATCCAAAAGTAGTATTGCGCGATCAGAATGAACGCATGGATAAGTGGTATTAGCTGTAGACACCAGAAAACAATACTGAGTCATGGAACAAGGAAACATCGTCCGGAAGCTAAAAAGCGCAACGAATCCTGACAACCCGGGGAGGCTACCTGTTTCAGCTATCGTCATAGACCTCTTCATGCAGTACTCCAATACGGCCCGCTGGACATTCCATCTATGATTTTGAAGTCGAAGCGGCTCCTATCATCCCAGAGATGCATGGACACCTGCGATGCGTTCTACCTCTGAGTTGGTTTGCGAACAGCACATGGGGTCATCGTGCATTACCAAGGCACATCGATGAGGGTGATGATTAACCATACGGATGCACCGCTCCATCGATAACGACATTCAGATTCAACTCAAGGTTGACGAATAGTATAACAATGCGGAGATACCAGCGGTCGCTTTCCGACAAGCACCAGATCTGTCGAGTTAGCCAATCAGGTGAACGTTCGAGAGTAGATGTTGAGGATGGTTTATAAACGCTTTTGTCAACCAGATCCCACAGGGAGAATAACCGATGAAAGATCAGGATCAATGATATGGCGGATCAGCCGTAACAGTATGATGTACAGGTGTAGGGAATTCCCATTAGACCGAGACCTGTGATCAGAAGGTAGGCCATGTTCAGGACTAATGACATAACGATACCATTTGTTGCAGTTTGCATCCGTTGCTTTGATTCGCTTACAAAACTAGGCATGTGTGACATTTGCGGCCGTAATTCGAGTTGTTTCAATTCCGTTCAATCCTAGGTGCACTTCAATTCACAGTATTCCATTTAAATTCTGAAGCATAAGTACTACACCTATCCCTCTGAATAAGTGTTTACCTAAGATATAACTGATAGTTTACCAAAGATATAAACAAAGAAATAATCTGAATCCACTGCGTCATGCTCTGAACTGCGTTTCAACGGAAAAACTAATCTGAACGCACCATCATCATCATAATCATAGACAGCAATACATCAGTGGTTCACACTGGTGCTTGAATGGTTACTGCAATATTTAGAAAGCCTCATTTTGAAAGTTTACTGACGATAGTCAACTCATTAGGCAAGCACATTCTGAGCTGCACATTCAAGCTTATAGCCCATTTCTGAGAAAATTCTTCTCACTGGGAGGATTTGAGGGAGGACGACAAAGCGGAGTAGCGCACTTAGTTTGTCATCTAATTTGGACAGTTTGTGTCAACCAGATCAAGCTGCTGTTTTATGGGCGTATCCGAAGTCACCTATAAGCAGTGTGGCAAGTCTGATAATTTAGGAGACCCAAATGCGAAAAATCTGGGCTTCAGCTGAATTCGAACCAGCGACAGAAACAGCATGCCGAACGCGACAAACGCTCCACCAGCTGAGCTACGAAGCCACACCGGGAACTCAGAAATTTCACATTTGGACTCATATACCTATCTAATAAACTGTCATATAGAATACACCAAATGATTCAGCGGATTGACTGCTCAAACAGGATTTCCCAACAGTTCACGCAATTGGCTTTCTACTAAATTATGAAATAGGCCACACAACTTGTAAGTAAGTAATTGGGTCTCTTCTAAAGTATCAGAAGTCCTTTACTCTTTGCTGATTCGAATGTCCACAATCTTCACTACCCGCTATGAAGTGTCTATGCTCAGCACAAATCACTACCTCAAGGGTAGCTCACTGAAGTCGCAAAGTCAAATGAAAAACTTGACTTGCAAACTACATTCGACTTATAAATATGTCCGATCCAGAACACTGTTCGTGTCTGATGCCAGAGCGTCATCACTTGATGAACTCCAGTGTAGATTCGATGCACATTCAGGACACCAAACAGTCGTTTTAGATAGCTCTGCCATTGGAGACGTTCTGACAAACTGAAACTATTTTCAACCTTTAACTCTAAACGCTAGTGCTGTGCTTGTCCGTAACATGTCCGACAGGACCTATTTCAGTTTCCATTTCACCTCATTTCCTTTTCAACTTTCCACGCTTCAAGTTACTCGCTTCTCCGAACTGCTTCATATCGACCTTTTTATTTCAATTCTAGCAGATCTCAGGATATAGCAGTGTTTACACAATGAAATCTTCCTGTGCGGCACAGGAAATAAGGTGGAACAAATTACGCATGCTCATTTGTCACGTAGTGCAGCGTAGTATTACAGATAATGGCAGTGTTGAAGTAATTGATGAACGAGACGCTGCCCAATAATGGGAAAGTAAAAATAGGTTCAGCGAGAAATCATGGGGTTTATAAGCCAAAATAAACAACTGAATTGTCTTCACTACAAATGACAAATGATGGACACGGAGTTTGCGTTGTTTCGAAACAGCCTTGCTACCCTACCTGATGAGTCTGCAATGAAACCGGTCATGCAGTAAACATCAAAGAGAGAATACTGTACTTCAATTCAACGTTTGTAGTAATGACCTGTTCGAACATGCAACACTGAGTTGCCTGCAACCATCGATGATAGAAGTCATACGGTTGATGCATTCATTTAGGAAAGGGTTCAGTCGTGATACTTCTTCAGAACAAAGAAGTAAACCACCCAGACGACCTCAGTGTAACTTTAGTTACACAATCGCATGGCAGCCTAAACAGACTGTATCGTGAACGTGTTAAGATAAGTAACCAGAGTAGAAAATCTTGAATGGGCGAACGGATGAGATAAATATACCTGACAATAATCCGATAAATCGGACTCCTCAACTTCATACACGCTACTTCCTTATTTTCAGGCTAAACCTGATCAATTCATTACAAAGTTGGTCAGGCTGTAGTCAATGGTTTTTAAAACTGGAGACCCTTGAAACAGAATGTCAAGCTTTACATTCCATGGTTCGCGGGGACATCGTCGCGGTCTGCAACCAATCCCAAAAGAACCTGCTAAACACGTGCGTTCCAGCGTGACAGTTAGAAACAAACACTTGAAGATACATAAAAATCGCACGTAATCCACATTACCATCAACTAGCATCAAACACAAAAGACGCTAAACTGGATCCAGAACAATAATTGGCAGAGTGCTGAAACCGGTATTCCACTTTCAGAACTAGGGTGCCAATTACTACGAAGAACTGCAAGAAATTTCATGGTTGGGGAGGTAAATTCAAAATAACTAGATAATGACCAGGAATGCATTAAAAAAAAACTGAAAACAGCAGGCATAAGTTAACAAACCAGTTCATCATGTGTGAACAAAGTGACGCACGGAATTCGATTACATCCGCCGGAATGGGAACAGAGTTTATGACGAGCACTTGGTTTTTTCTTTTCAGTTAGTAATTTATCCTACGGTCGTTTTGTTTTAATCAGAGGGTCCCAGCCTCAGTGAGATAACAGATGCTAACAGCCTCATAGATGAACCAGATTTTACGTTAAATTCACCTCGCCCAACAGAAAACATATTCTTGGTTTCCACCGCTGATCACTGGGACAACCAGCGAGCAGACATTATCAGCTATGGTATATCAAACGCTCTCCGACAGCAAAAAACATCAATCAATCAAAACAGCGACGACAATCGTGAGCTTGGCTATGGAAGATTGTCACAGACAAAGTGGTAGGTTTCAGATTCACCAATGACACCGAAACAGGTGCAATTCAATGAAATATACATCAGTTTCCGTCGCAAACATTGTAACACATTTTGCGAATAGTCAATGAAACTTAAACAGCACCATGCGTCCGACACCAGTGAAATAAAAAGCTGGCTGAAGGCGCTGAATCGGTGTCAGTTTTCGAACTGCTTGTCAAACAAGTCAGATCAGGGAACCCCATGACTTGAGTGACGGATTAGTTTACGTTCAACTGTGCTTGCACCAAAGCCCAAAATGAGCCTAAGCATAGGGCCGAAGTGCGTTACTACTCCCTGAATCGTTACGAATGGGAAAACGACGGAACCGCATTAGAACGCATGCTTCATCTGAGCACATTATCCCACAATCAAACAATCGCTAGTCAATACCGCTACATATTACTTAAAATAACTCAGATGATCGTTGGTCGGGTAGATTTTCACGCACTAATTAAGGGAACCACATCTGTGACAGCCAAAAACTCCTTTTGTTGACAAGGAACCAAATGTAAGGGCACCACCAAAATCATGTGGTATTTGTTGATGTTCAAAAGTCGACATGATGTAAACTCACAAACAATGACAACCTGATTTGCAAGAGGTACAGAGAAAACGTGATTCGAAGAGGTAACCTTCTCGTTAGGAATCACAGCTCGTAACCAATAGATCGCTGATCTGATGAACATCGTTTACGCTAAAACAGCACGTGGTATTTATTTTATCGTATCACACTACGAATACATTCATTTGCTGTACGAACGCATACTTTTATAGAGAACCCTCATCAACCCGTGTCCCAGAAGTAGAGTCACTGAAATACGTGCAACACTCCATGGATTACATTGGGTTCAGACAATAAGACTTAGCAATATTATTGAGTTTTGCAATAAAAACATCAATGTTATAGAAAAATGCTGATGGTCAATTAATCGACAACTCTCCTTAACCGATCTTTCCGTAGATCAGGAGTGAACATACTGCTGAACCTTCCGGCGCCACGGATATCCAACAACGTCGACAAATCACCATATAAAGCAACAGGTGTGCTGCCCTTTAACATAAATCCAAACAACAACTTAAATTTATCTATTAGTGTTCCAATCTAGACGGACAGCGTCACCATCACACCACAAAAAGTGAATATTACAGCGTCTTCTTCCGAACGGCGGTGAATCCGTAACTATTGAAAAGTCAAGCTGGTTCGTGTAGGCAAGCACACACATGACGATTATCAACGCGAGTAGATGGGATTTCACCCTGATTCATGAGTATGTGATTACCTATGAATTCAAGTGTTCTATACTACAGCTCATTAATCATAAATACGCCGAACGCGAGAACGGCTGGAATGCACTGAATGTATTATTGTTACACACATAACAAATGGAATTTGCAATAACTAGCAACTGCAAAGGCAGTTGGGTAGACATTGGCCTGTGGAGCTTACGCGGGCATGCCTGCATGCTCAACCCGTGCTCGTGTTCGTCCGTCCCACCGCAAATGTGGAAGAGATGTCGTTGATGTGTGTAAATGTGCAGGCGAACACATACAATTTGAAAAAGACTTCATGTGTCTACCAACCAAATCGTTGATCAGGTACGCAAAAACACTGTACAAAGTAAATGAGACAGCAAATGAAGTCAGACTGAGAACGTTCGTGTCACAAAAAAAACGAAGTCATACTTTATCTATAAGCGTAATGGGACCCTAACAGAGAGGAATTTTTCATACAGCCACGTGGGTCATGGGTAGCGACCAGGGTAGCGAATCAAATAGCGAAAACCGAAATACGGATGGTCAAAACTGATGCAACCGAAGGTAGTTGGTCAACGTGTGGCAAAGCCGGGCCTGCCTCGTCCAGTGCACAACTAAGATGGCCAACGCAAGTGAATAACTGACGTGTTCAAAGATCCAATGGCTCCCAAAAGTCCTTTTCATATCCTTCGTGCACATGTTCTAACAGAACTTGTCGTCGACTTTCACAATATCGCGCTTTGTCTTGCAGCTTTTGTTTCAATTCGTTCAAACTGGTCGTCGACATATCTCGATCTAACAAACCGGATAAGTGTTCCGTAGCCAATTCCAGATCGCTCTGATTACTCTCAAAAATAATCGAGTGATTGTTCTTTTTCAGGAAGAACGCAAACGCATAAGTGTACATCAGTGTGCGACGACAGCTGCATAATACATCGACCACTTTGCGGAAAAATTTCACATCAATCCACGAGGTCCCGTTCGATTGCATGACCTCCATTTTGTTCTGAACCGACTCGTACAGACGCGCCTCAAACCGAAGCGACTGTAAGTGATTCACATATCGATTGAAGTAGAATAGATATCGTTCCAAACTAACACGTGCGTTGGCCTGAGCGTCGCGTGCTTGTTTGGCGCTGACTTCTTCATATCGATTACAATTGTACCATCGTGCACCGTGTGGTTCCCACAAGTCCAGACATAGCCAACAGAACTCGTATTTACAATCCACATTCCGACAGATCATATGATTACAACCACCATTCTTTTCAATGGTCACATGACATTTTGGGCACTCCTTTGTGTTTGCAACAATCCAGTTGGAGGTGCCCGAATCGTCAACGATACGTTTGAGCCAAACTTTGAGCTGCTCGCACCTTACGGGATCATGCCATGGCTGACCGCAAGCGAAACAGAAGGACTCGGAACAATTGGTGCAATTAATTTGACGTGCCTCTTTCGGTCCGAAACAGCGGGCCGCATAGCCGCAATCCACGCCCGGACACCAAGTTAAAGAGCTGTCTCTTATACACATCTGTTAGTGATCAGTTTTTGGAAACGTCTCCGAACACTCGGGTCAGTGATCATTTCAAACACTACCTCATCCTCGATTAGCACATTGCATCCGAATGATGGACAACAAATCCGATCAATTTGACTCTCTTCCATGATTTTCCATTCTAAATAACGTCTCCAACACGGACGACAGAAGTAGTGTTTGCAAGCAAGGCTGTGCATCTGGTCTGTAGAGGGCAGACGGGAGGAAAAGACAAACAAATAGTCAATATCATGGTAGAACAGAATACGCATAATCACGCGAGAATTCCCATTGGGCCATAGGAGCCAACGGTGCCCAACAATTGCTTTGGGAAAGTCTTCACAGATCAACGGAGTGTTATTCGTATAAGTAGTCCGATTCTTTGTTTTCAAAAAGGTCCATACAAACACTGCAGTCGTAGTGACCAAAAGTCGTAAAAAACCAAGTGTTAATTCTTTTCTTCATTGTATGCATGAACCAAACGTCACCAGAAGTGATGGTTTGTCATTTGAGTGGGTTAATTCGTATTTGTATAAAATTTCGTGATAGAGTTTCACTTAACCTCCCTCTAGTGTTCTCGATAATGGTTTAAATTCGTTGAACGAAAATAATCCTGCCGATGTGGTCAGATACGAGCAAAATCAATTGCTTGTCATTGTTGTCCCCTAAAACAAGACACTTTTAAATTATGACAATAGCCTTGAAACTACTGGCGGACAAATTTCTCTGCGTTCGGCGAGAGCGTTACTTGCGAGACAGTTAAAACGTAGGTGAAAAACTATCTGACTCAGATAAACGGAGTGGACGAAGACCACCTTAATCGTTGACCTAAAGCCGGGTTAGTAACTTGTTATGTTCGCAACAACATCCACAAAAAGTGTGGCAAAACGAGTTAGCAGTGTGGTTAAGTATGGAATAATTCATTAAGACAAAATTAAAAATTCAGTAATATATGCCGTACAAAAGCGTTTGGATGATGGCCAACAGCTTAATCATGTCGACATATTTAGAATAGTTTGCTCACTTACAGGTCCACAAAGTCTGTATTTGTAATTTGGACCTGGGATTTTGCTTCCTTGTTAACAAAATTATTGAGCAACAGCAATTCATTATACGCGTACATTATCTCACCATTACCAGAAATTATAAAGAGCCATAGTGAAGAATAGAAAAGGTGGATACGAATCGTTTTCTTCACTCACAGGTTCAAGAGTTATTCGTGTGGTTGTGAGCAAATACAGGTGGAAGACGGGGTCAAAAAATCAGATGAAAGTGCTTATCTTCCAGGTATTCCATGGACAAGTTTAAACTTAAGTGGCCGTCTGCGTTGAGTGATGTGGCTTTTAGTTGAGATCGATAGCGATCAGGCACATACATGAGCGATTCGAGACAGCGCATATTATTACCAGCCATCCTCAACGGAATATTTGTTGGACTTTAAAACAGTAAGTCCCTTCAAAAAAACTGTGTACAATAATCTTCCGAAGTAATCCAACTCCACATATCGATAAGTAGCAAGTTTAAAACATCGAGATAAATGTCTACAGAGCAAAAGCATGGCAAGAGGAAAGAGAAAGACGAACGCGAGTTCCTTGGTATTTCCGATTGCTTGGTACAATACTTGCTGGATTACTGATGCTCGGTCATGGACTTTGGCATCATAAACGAGAATCAACAGTTTATGAACACGGCTGCATAGTTTTAAAAGCACAAACGAGATGGAAACACTAGCGGTTTACAGGCCGATTTCATCATCCATTTCATGAGTCAGTCAGCTAGCATCTCCTTCATGCCTCCTCCAGCTGCATCAGGTTCATGCGCAATGTGTGGCCAATGCATAGCGCTCGCGCGCGCGCACACACACAACTGATCAAGCGATACAACTCTTAATGCTCTGGCCACGGGATCTATGTACATGTACTAAGTAAAGGTTATAGAGATGAATCAATGGGGCAAATGGTATGTTGAAAATGAAACGAGAAACTAGGCGATCTATTACTACCGTCATGGGACTCGCCGGTTAGTAATACCGGTCGTCATGATCTTTTCACAAGGCTGGTGGAAGCAGTGGAACACAGACAACGACAATTACCACAGGCCCAGTGACCTGTGAGTGAAGACAAAGGTATCAGAAATACTTAAAGGGGAAACGGGTTACTGATTGCTATTTGAGAAACGAGCTATTTTGATGCGAATGGGCTGTCCACAGTAACATAGGTTTTTAGGGGGGTAAACCCAGGCAAAAACGGGCGAAAAAGATACATCACTTTCCGTTATCCAACATATCATTCAGAAGTATAACATTAATGAGAAAGTGAGTTTTGAAACAAAACACAATCGATCAGTGCACTATCGACAGAAAACCTATGCGCGACAATGGGAATAAGCATTGCAGATTTGGACTTTGATCCATTACTGTTATAATTAATGTACATTGGTAAGAAGTGAACATGCAACCAAAACAACTGACAGATCGGGTCATTCGTGAACAGCGATGATGAGCTGATTTTAGAAAGGCACATTTGGGAATGAGATAAAAATCACAGAACAGGCTATACTACAGCTGCAAACTTGATATCAAAACAACTTGCAGACAAGCGGTAACTAAATAATATTCGTAACGCTTCATTCCAGACGCAGTAGCTTCGTTAGACCAGATGAACCATGAATTTGGTGGTACTTGAAGCAGATTAGAACGGATGTGTAACTGATCATTTAGTTAGACGAAACTTGTGTTTAGAATGACAAGTTACCGAAAAAACAGAATTACCGATTGTTTGCATGCTGTTCCGAAATTATGGACTTTCATCAGGTTTAGGCAATCTCCAATTAACAGTATACGCCTATAAACCTGCCTTTCGGAAAATAATGATTGAAGACTATTACGCTGTGTTGATATTTGTCCCCACGTGATGTGAGTAAATCCTTGAAACTAGAAAGTCGTGATTTCAACCCTTAGCCTGAATTTTACACACCGGTCTCATTGCCGCTGAGTTTAAATGAGATCATAAGGTCAGATTGTGGCTGATATAATAGCGAATGTGTGTGCGCGTTTTGCAATTAATCATCCAATGAGTGGTGATCGGTGCACTAAACCTCTAATTAGCCAATGCAAGTGGACAATATCTACGTGGATAACGACTCGAATGTTAAGTGAAAAGGCCTCGAAACTTACCGAAAGGATAAGACAGACAGCAAACATCACAGATTGATTCCGGATGGCATACCTGAGTGGATGTGGGAAGTTGAATATCTGAGAAAAGGAACGGAAAAGAAAGGCACAAATGTTAAGAAATGAATACAGATCCACGGACACATGCTCTGTTGAAGCCGTTGTATGCGAGTTAGTGGAAGTAAATTCACTAAGGGGACAGGACTACATGGTTGACAACGTCCGTACACCCACGGTTCAGTGCAGACTCTAAACGAAATCAGATTTGCATAATAGAGTACATTAGCTGAGAGAACTCACGAATGCTAACGGTCACGAAAACCGGGGCTTAATATCATACGAATATGGTGCCACGCAGTAGAGTAAAGTGGAGTATAGTGAACGGAGTTAAGTTTAACGATATTTAAGCTGAACAAATACTGGAGATCGGATGAACACTTGTTGATAGCAATGTGACAAAATGAAAAAAAAATTTGCAAAGCAACATCAACCGACTGTCATCAGAACTACTGACGATATTATCAATAGATAAACAAGTGACACGTAACTCGTTAGAGCAGTTCGAATCCGCGGAAAAGAGTGCGCAAAATGGAATAGAAAAACCAAAAATGTTGCCAGGGCAACCACGTAGTCTTCAAATTTTTCTGCATAGATTTTAACTCCGTGTTTGTAGCCTCGTTTATGTTTTAAGAAATATATAAATTCGCAATTACACAGACAAAATCAACTGTGCTGGTTAGTGAAGTGTGAACGTATACCAGGTGAATTTTCTAAACAGTTACCCATAGACTAGATACACAGTTAGGGACAAACAGCATGTGTCTTGCTACAGAAGTTGCCTGCAATGATCGCTAAAGTATGTTTAAATCTCGGTGGAATTATGTGCAACAAAAAAGCTGTTTTCAAACCTGGTGTCGTTGATAAGTGATCATACATGACATTTTTAAACTGAGATTTTACCAAATGTTGAAAGTTTCCACTTACGATCAACATACACATTTCGTATGAGTCTTTCGACAAACCAAACTAAACGCGGACTCGACATATGACCTGATCAAATAGTCTGCGTTAACTCCTAGCACATGGAGACTAAAACGGTACAAGTGTTCACATAAACAAAAATCAGCAACATGTCTAGTAGGGAATGTCGGTACAAATAATCATACTTAGACGTCTGAATGCGTCACTCGTCTTCGCAGTTTGCGTCCTCTTGACCGCCGTATAAAGTATACAGTAGTTCAGAACACCTTAAATTCGCGAAGTTTAATCTGTTGCCAAGTAAGTGTTAGCCTACCACCGCCACTCGCACTAGACTTAGCTAGAAAAACTGTTTCCAGAATCCATTTAAACACTGCTAGGAACATAATGATTCTTCTCGCAACTCAATAGAATCCAGTAACCAACTGGAATGACGACCAACTTCCAGAAAAGATGGATAGACACCTTTTCCTCTTTATTCACGATAAAAATTGTATGTATATATTAGGGCAAGTGCTTTAAACACTGTTCAAAAACTTCGTTCACTCATAACAACATGCTTCAAACAGCAGCACGATGACGATTTAATCGTCGTTTCGAAGACAGGGCAAATTCATTTTCAATATTCTCGGTTAATGATTCCACGGTTGTTGAACTACAGATGTGCGACCTGTGTCACAAGTAGCTCCGTATGAAAATGCAAAGCAGCGACGTATGATATGTGGAAGACAATTTTATCTACGACAGAAGCGATCAGCATTCGCTCTCTAAAACCAGATGTGTGTAAGTAAAGAAAGCTTATTTAAAAAAACCAGAGTTAGCATGGCCATAACTACGGCGATAGACCCACTGTACACATAATCCCTACGTCTTATTTTAGAAAGCTTTATTCCTTACATTTTTACTCCACTAATCACTGTATGAAGCGCGATACCGGCCAACATGTAAATCCATTTACACCTTGACCGTTCTGTCTTGTTATGCAACGGATTCGTTTTTTGCATGCTTGCTTTACGCATCACTTTATCGCTGTTCAATAGTTCATTGATTACCGTTACTGTTGCGTTCACTGACACAGAGTCCCAGTCAGTCAATCGAAATTCCATGCATATGTAAACGTCAGAAGTGAATCGGATAAATATAAAACTGGCGTTTGAAACTGTAAAAAAAACTGTTAACGTTCGTAGGTTGAAATCC
>LOND01003980.1:6950-26426 GCA_014220965.1 Paragonimus kellicotti
TCGACGCGCGTCGACTGGGAACTAAACGAGAATGCGACGGCCACGAGCAAATGGAGATAATCTTCAATTTATAAGTTACTCATTTGTTATTATTCACAATTGGAAATTCCATCTAGTGTACTTTCATGAGGCAGAAACCGTTAACAGTTTCTGCTTGACAGAACATAACCCTGCGCACTGAGACCGTGAGTGGACAAATTGTGGGGTGTGTACATTTCGCCCTCATTTCATCTGCTCCTTGTGTTTTACAGTATAAATTCTTTCAAATGACGCACTCGGATCTATATGCACTTACTGAATGACAGTGTTGATTAGTATCAAAATTTGCCCTTGTTCGACCTGAAAGCCAGAATAAACGGGACACTCTGAAGTATACACTTTTGAAAGTTGGTTGCAATTTACTGTGCAACAGTTATTACAAAGGAATACAAACGCAGTTGAAAGAGGAATAACAACCCGTTATTCCAGCAAGTCGTATAGGTGAGCAAGTCGATCCTGAACTGTGGATATTGTGTGGCTTAAGAGAGGAATGTTCTGTGTTCGTTCAACAGGAAACACTTGAACGCTTAATCGGTCAAATATACAGTGAACAAAGATCAAAATTGGGAGTTACAGCATACCGTGCCAATAGCTACCAGCTGGGAGCAGGTTTATCAGTGTTTTGAAATGAATATCTCAGTTAAAAATAGTTATCTGTGTAGCTCAACTTGATTCGAGAATCAGCCATCGAATCAGACTAGTTGGGCAAGTTGTGGCCACTTCATTTTTATCGAAAGAGATTTGCCTTATATGGAAACTTCCTACAGATTTTTCGGCCATTTAAACAAATATGAGCAAACATAATAAGAAAGATCATTCAGTTCAGCTTCAATTATTAGCTAATTATTTTGTATAGCTGAGAAAAACCTATACACGATTGTAAAGAGCTCATAATCGCAGAGGCAACAGAGGCCGCTGATTCTCTTTGTGTAGTTACAATGTTCCCTTCGCAAATATCCTATCATCACACAGATGATATCATTGACAACATCAAAACAACACGTTGAGATTTCTGTGCACTGATGCCGTCAACTTTATTGTTGTTACAATGTTTGCAGATCAAGTGTTAAGCTTCGTTAACAGTTGGCTAACTAATCCATCAAACTAACCTACCGAAGTCAGTTATTTTCACCGATGGAACTTCTAGTTCACTTTAAAGTAAACAAACGTGTTTATTTCCCTAAATATACTTCTGTCGTCCCCATTTGTACTTAACCATTACAGTTCATACACATAAATAATCAGCTACCCAACTTTAACGATCCAGTGTAAGTATTATTAATACTACCAGTCTATCGAGATCTAGACTGAGTAATAACGCTGCCGTTTTGATAATTTTATCAGACTTGATCAAATCGAAATAGTCTGAAAGCCCTAGTTACAGTTGTTCGAATAACTTGCTTCTCAATAGTTTTGAGACGGTTATGGTTGGCGTTCCGTGTAACCATTTTCCCAAGCAAGAATAGGATGACAAACTGTCAACTCTGGGTGACGGAGATAAGGAAACTAATTCAAACTACATTCTTTCGCTGCTCTAATTCGATTAACACTTGAATGTGCATGGAATCCACCCAACCGAACAGCGAAAGTTGTTTGCACTGATTTGATTAACATAGGCTGAGTCGCATCTGATGAGTCGGTGGAAAGCGGACAGTCTTCACTTTCTAGAAGGAAAACCACAGAGCAATTGAGTGTTGGATTGCCTTGCAATCAGTCTTGGCTGCTAAGCGTAACATTTGTGATTAATTTGAAATACAGAGAATCAGTATGTTGAAGATGTGATAAGTTTGTAATATGATCATAGAATGTAATTAAATTTTAACCGAAAGAATGAATTTTTTTTCCCGTAAAAACTTTGAGCAGATATGTCTGTCTGAAGATACCGTAAAAACGACTGTCTTGTCGTTATATATACATGTGATAATTATAGTCGATTGTGAGTGACGTTCAGTTTATACTATTGTTCAACATGTTCCGTTGTTCCTGCGATATGCACTTATGGTGAAGCCATAATCGTAGTAGGGTCAACGAATGGAGTCCATAGGACAGTTACTGTGCTCCTGTCGCGGCCACCGGGAAGTCTAAACATTATTCAAGGGCAAATGTTGCTGAGAGTCTGCATGTAGTAATCCGGTGCCATCTCTTGTGTGATCAGAAGCACAGTGACCAAAACTGTTGCCTCGTCGAAGCATAGCCGATGGCTAATTCTTAGCTGTTTACAAGAGTATGCATTATTGGTGAACTCAAACAAATTGAACTTTGAGATGTTTTCTTTTCTAGAATGAGCTAAATGAAAAAACTGTGATAACACAAAACCACAATTAATTCTAGGTAACGTTCACGTAGTATTACGCAAAACCCCCTGCCACTTACCAGTTACGTATTCCTTCTGATACACAAAACGACGGACTGCAATACTGTGCAAACGGATTTGACATGTACATGTTGTGAAGACCGTAGTGCCTTCGCTGAGACCTAATGCATTTTTACAGACGTATCAACTGGGCCACCACTAGATCTAGTGAATGGATGTTTGACTTTTCTATCAACGTCTTGCTAATAAGTGTTCACATGAACCCCGATTACTGTCGAACGTTCATTGACTCGTTGTTTAAAATTTGTCCCTACGAGTTACGTTTATTGGTTCACCGACTTGAATCGTTTCAATGTGCGTGTGTGACGTAAATATTCTCATTATTCTCATTGTTTCTCAACTTACAGGGTGGTCAAAGAACGTCAGCCATCTCCATTCAGTTTATCATTCAGTTGCTTATACGTAACATGAATCAACATCATCTCACATTATAGAAAATATAACGTCATCTGTCCAACTTCCCGAACTAGAATCATACCTCACCAACTTGCCTTTAGAACGATTGCCAAATGTTTAATGTGTACTAATCAGCAAATCGAATTTGATAGAATCGTATGAAGCCTATTGAAAAATGAAGAGGTTGAAAGACACTGTTACCGGAATGATAGGTCAGGATACCAATGTCAGCAATACATTGCACAATTCACTCTGAGTGAATGCTGCCGTACTGAATGTATGTCTACAAGTCTTCGCCAAGGCAGTATATATTTTATGCAAACTACGTTTCAAAATGTAAGCAGTACAAATCGCGCTACCCTTTTTTGTTCAAACATATGTGGAGTTATTTAGAAAGCAAAATATATACAAAATGTATATAAAACCGGCTAGCAATCTCTCACTCGATGTGCAGTGTATCTCTCCCGCTTTTAACTCACTGAACTATTACGGGTTCTGGCGGGATAACTACTCACTCAAAGGTGACTGGTATCGTTTATTCTTCGTTTTAAAAACTGAATATATGCGCTGCATTAAATACCGCTGGTTTGTTTACAGTTACACGTGGGAGTCGTGTAGCTTCTCTGTCAACCCTGTAGAGGAAACACGTTTCGAAATGAACCCTTAATTCCTGGCAAGTGTTGAATATGTTCAGTCTCAGTTAAAATAACAGTTAAATTTACTTATACAAATGCAAATGACTAAACACAATTTGATCTGACAATATTATGTTACCTCTGCCTTTATTCTGAGCGGATATGAATTACGTTGCTTGAGGGGTCTCATTTTCACCTTGGGACGTTGAGTGAAACGTCCAGCGTGTGATTTGAGGAAGAACGATTGAGTGGCAAGAGAAACCACCCCATATGCAATGACATAATGGCCCGAATCGTTGTAAAGGCCAACTTCTGATCCGCTAGAAGAATAAATTAATTTTGTAAGCCACGCCTTTTGTATTTCGAGCAACCTGCACTTACACTAAGTGTATTCAACTTAATTGTTCTCCGTCCGTCCAAGCTGGAGTACGGTTGTGTCCAACCCATCGAAACAGACCTGTGAAAACATTTTACTCGTCGTGCAATTTTGGCTGTTTATGAGCCACTGTTCGGTCAACTAATCTTTATGTTATCAAACAACTATTGGACAACCCTGACGAATGATGCCCAAGAATGAGGTGCTACATGTGCTTCAGCGTTTTGGTTTGTAGGTTTGGAAATCTGTTAACAGGCGAATCTTCTCATGGAGAGAGCTTCATAGATTCTCCGAGTTTAATGTTGTCAGATAAAATACAAAACTATGTAACTCCTTGAAGCAAATGGGATTTTACTGTTAAGAGAAATCTCTAACGTCGAACGGTTTTCCTTACTTGTCTTTTCTGAATTCCAACGGCCAGTGATGGAGTTCTTTTAAGATTAGCCGTGAGTCGGGATACACTTTTGGATCAAGTATAGGATGCTGTTTACGTATACAAGTAGACGTTACGAGCAACATGCACAAACATTTTAACTCAGTAGAAATTTCTCTACCACATGTATCACTGTGGCCTTCCGCAATAAAATCCATCTCAATTTTCTCCACTTTTCAACACAATAAACATAATTAACTGAAAAGTATTTTATCACTTACGTTGAGTAATAAAATGAAAGATTTGAAGTTTGGTAAATCAAGCAGTTATATTGTGAAACTTCAGAGTGTGCCGGTACTTCTGTTTTAGAGTTCAATTCATAAGCAGCGCCCTAGCTGTTTCATTTGCATGATTTCAGAAAATCGGAAACGATTCTGGGTCTCATACGTGCAATTATAAAGTTAAACGACATGGAATCTAACAATTTCGAGCGTTAGATCTTGATAATTCTCGACCCTGGCTCAAATTTATCGGGTAAAACTTTTGTTTTAGTAACTGAAGCGCTTATTTTCCTTATGCGATCAGCTGCCTGCTAGCGTTGATGTAGTTGAGAATACATTGGGCTTTTTGGGAAATTAAGTTCAGCGTCCATATGTTGTTTTGTTGCTGACTATCATATAGGAGACGCCGTCACTCATGCACCGGATGTTTATCAAAATGATTTGTTACAACAGCTAAGCGCAAACATATCCAAGCTCAGTAAACACGAATTACCAATCACACTGGAAATTGAATAGTTGAATAGTTCCGCCAAAGAAGTTTGTCATGTTCGTCGAGTCGAGCTTATGCTTAAAGTTACAGCTGTCGCGCATCCTACAAGACCACGTGCCGGCTTAGTTATGATACGTCAAAGTCGTTCATTTCGCAAAGACACTCGCAGGTATGTGTGAATGAAGTTTACGTATGCGTATATTTCAGTATTGCAGAGGAAATTTCGTGAATAGTGTATTGCATGCAGTTTGGGGAATATGTTTTTTTGATTGCAACTACTGAATCGAAAAAATATTGGATCAAATATTTTTGCGAATAAAATAGAACAGTCTGAGCATTACGTTCCGTATGCTGTGACTTAAAAGTTATTGCGACGTTGCGAGTCAATTTCGATGTAATGAACATTACTGCAATCTTGAGTGGTCTTCGTTCGAGTTGTGACAGTCGTTTACATTTGGGGGTGAAAACAATAAAAATGACTGAAACGAAAAAATAATTTAGTTGCAACCACGTGCCACTCGGGCTAGTTACGACACACGCCGAAAACATGGTGACCACATGGTGGGCTGAAAACCTAAGGGCTTGGGGGTGGTCTTTGAAACCCCTGTTTGAAATTTTTTCTTTGTTCTTCGAGGCATTAGTGTATTCGACATAAATGCAACCCATAATCACGTTTCTTTGACATAGAGTATCAAGCAATAACTCTTTGTACTTTGGTGTCCGGATTCACTCCTAATCAGATAAGTATTATTACGTGCAGTCCTATCAGGAGGATATATGAGCGTTAAAGATGTTAGTTTGGACAGAAATATTAAAATGCATTTCTTTAATTGAGTTCAAACATTGCTGTGCGCCGCTTATCCGTGGCTCTGCTAAGTGACTTAAATGTGGTGAAAATTATATGCTTCTAAGCTTGCGCCGGAACATAGTTTGAAGTTTTTATGTTGTAAACTCCGACATAGCTGGATATTTCCCAAACCTGCTTTATTCAGTTTCAGTCTGTCGTGTTTGGCAATGCGTAAATCATTTTAGACCGTAATACACATGGTAAAACAACTGTTTTTTCTACAGCCCCGTTTGTTACACTTTGCTTCGGTAGCACCGCAGTTCTCTATAACTATGACCCTACCTTAATGCGCTGATGTGTCTTGGAGTATGTAAATAAAATCGGACGTGGTCATTTTATTCAACGTTTTCACTGAGAATGTACCGAGCCTAACATTACGGTACAACCACTAGCTTACATGTATGATTATACCTCACTACACAGTGCATCCTCCCAGGTTTCTCTCCAGTACCACAATGATCTTCAGCACAAAAACAACTGTACTGGCGTCAAATCTCTCTCTTACAAGCTATCGCGATGTAGCCGCATAGTGCAAGCCTTAGAAAAATGCACTACACAACATTAGGGCTTTACTTGTTAAATAACACACATATGTCTAGTGCCATTATTGTCTTTTCTGGTGAACACATGTTCCTAAATTACTTGATTTACAACGGCTACAAAGATATAAAAAGTGTATTGGTACTGCCTGAGGCAACTTCAGTGAGACAAAAACAATATTATTTTACAACATTTTGGCAACCGTCTTGGTTGGTATGTTCAAGAAAATTTCGCTCCAGACATATTATCAAAAAAGTTAGCTCCTAACAAGTAGTGCCTCAGTAATTTTGTCGTGAAGGTTGTGACTGAGGCTTAACTAGGAAACAGGCTGGTCTATGACAGTGGGTGGGTGAACAACAGTTCGTTGGGTTTACTTAAAGTGCCTTCACAAAGTTTTGCCGATCTATTAAGAACATATTTTTTTGTTTTGGTAGTTGGATGAATCTGTGTGCTCAGGAATACTAGTACAAACTGAACATGGTGAAAATCAACAACATTGTTATTCCAGTTAGATTTAACTGACCCACATATTGTGATGTTTTAGTTAAAAATAATATATATACACGTCTTGATAATCATTATCAAACTTTACTTTTTAGTGAATTTAGAAATTACGTACCACAAATACGATTATGTCCGTCATATCAGACACACCCCACTAACTTACCAGTGATGAGATGGATGATTTCAAACTGATGAGAAGGGTCGATCATTGGTCCGTTGATTAGGATTAACAGAATAGTTGGTGTGTCTTTATCTGTGCAGGTAGGTTATCTGTGGTTTACCCGCGGACCAAGGTGATTAAGCGTCTAAATGTGATGGTTCGGTAATGGCTACAGCGAGATCAATGGCTCAGTTCTGTGTGCGTGCTCAGCGCAAGAGATCAGATTGGGAAGTTTAGATCTCAGTCATGGCAAGCATATGCACTACTGACAAACTTAAACAAGAAAGAAGCATCACTTTTGTGGTTCTTTTTAGAAAGCAGCGTTTTGTACAGATCCTTCTGAATGTGAAAACCGCGGTCACATATGAGCAGTATTTTATTTATACCTACCACTCATTCTACTGTTTGGTTTACATACTTGATTGAAACTAGTGGTATATTCTGTCACGTCGTTGATGATATTCGCAGCTTTGGTTCCGTTCCCGATATTGTCACGTTCTTATATAATTGGGAGCGATCAAACAGCTATGCCTGTACATTGCATCTACGACACAACACGTACACCTATTTAATCAACTGGACAGCATATTAGGGTGTTCTGTATGCATTAATTTCTCAACATAGGCATTAAGTTACACTGTACGCACGCTTTCATAAAACATGATTGGTTTTAACTTACTTTGCTTTGTGCAATTAATGACAGTGGTAACCTTCAGAATTTGTGCTTTGTCAAGAAGATATCAACTGGAGGTCTTTTGCAAATGGTTTTCATGAACCATTGCATGTTCGTGTACTATGCATGCAACGTTTCGACGAAAGCAATTACATTTACGTTCATCAAAAGATTTTCATACTATAGCTACCTTATTCAGAATCGACTACCCTTTAAATATTCTTTAAACACTCTTTGAACGCTCTCTTTAAATACTCTTTAAATACCACTTGAAGGAAGATTAGGTTGATTATTATCTCTATTAAAACAAAATTGACGATTATGTTTTACTTTTCACTTACAGTGAAGAGCATCAACAGATGATGGACACTTTGTTATTGACGTTAGATGTACATTATCTTTGGTACATACTTGCATGCGAAAAATAAAACTCACTCCTAAGTGATCATTACTGATAATAAGATGTAAGGCGAAAATCAATAACTAACCCGAAACGGGATAGCCACGGTATAGAATTTTTATTGGCATAGGCATGTTAACAGATATGATATCAAATTGTGTTACGTGATGCCAATTTGTACACATATAACGCTAAGCACAAGTAGTATGTTTGACGTCACTTATCTCAACTTTGCGATATAAAACAAAACCAAAAAAAAAAAAAAAAAAAAAAAAAAAAAAAAAAAAAAAAAAAAAAAAAAAAAAAAAAAAAAAAAAAAAAAAAAAAAAAAAAAAAAAAAAAAAAAAAAAAAAAAAAAAAAAAAAAAAAAAAAAAAAAAAAAAAAAAAAAAAAAAAAAAAAAAAAAAAAAAAAAAAAAAAAAAAAAAAAAAAAAAAAAAAAAAAAAAAAAAAAAAAAAAAAAAAAAAAAAAAAAAAAAAAAAAAAAAAAAAAAAAAAAAAAAAAAAAAAAAAAAAAAAAAAAAAAAAAAAAAAAAAAAAAAAAAAAAAAAAAAAAAAAAAAAAAAAAAAAAAAAAAAAAAAAAAAAAAAAAAAAAAAAAAAAAAAAAAAAAAAAAAAAAAAAAAAAAAAAAAAAAAAAAAAAAAAAAAAAAAAAAAAAAAAAAAAAAAAAAAAAAAAAAAAAAAAAAAAAAAAAAAAAAAAAAAAAAAAAAAAAAAAAAAAAAAAAAAAAAAAAAAAAAAAAAAAAAAAAAAAAAAAAAAAAAAAAAAAAAAAAAAAAAAAAAAAAAAAAAAAAAAAAAAAAAAAAAAAAAAAAAAACGAAGTGATTCAGCCAGACCACTTGCCTACTCCGATGTAGTTAGGAATACACAGATGCTAATGCCATCATACAGAAGTTCAATCTTGAATGTATACACACACGTGAATGAGAAACTGTGATAGAAGAACTCAAAGATCGCTAACACATTCTGTTTAGAACAGTCATAAGAACACTAGTAAATGCCATATTACGGCTTATCTTCCGAATACCTAGTTTATCCGCTGTTGCATAACCTCCTTGAAATTTGTTGGGAATAGTTATACTGAGCACACAATAGAATCGAATAATTAAAGTAAGTTACAACACTTGAAAATTTACTTTGATTTCAAATAGTATTTATAGTTTGGCCTCCCGTTAAATTGCTTGTTTTCCGAACTATACAGTAAATTGCTTTCACGTTGGTAAACACTTAATCATCCCTCCGTAATCAAACAAGCGGCCAAGGCAACAAACACACAGGCGAACAGCACGCAAGCCAGAGTAAGCTGTCGGAACGGCAGAAACACGTCAACGTTGTTTACTTCTTCAAACGAAGCTACTTAGATTTGTAATTGATTTGTTCACCAAAAACTTAGAAAGTGAAATGATTGTTGAGTTGGGTGTGTTGAACTAATCACGGGCTCGATACACAGCGGTCTCCCGTCAGTTGACCTGGTCGGTATTCCATTTTAACTATTTGGTGGACGCTAGTCGCCGATCCAAACGGTAACTCGTTTGCTCGCTTGTTCGTTTGCTTCCTCTCGCAAACATTTACACACACACACATTCGGCTGCAATTTTTCCGATCTCGACGTGGGTTGCGTGCACACTGCTGAGGTTTGAGCAGAGCGCACGAATGTTTTTGAGTGAGCAGCTTACTAGCTTTCCAGCCAAGTTGCTCATCGTTTCCGTCCTACCCCCGATCTGAAGCCTCAAATCTAATCGATTAAACCGAGCTAATCAGATGCTCAGGGAAAATTTGGCAGCCTTATGAAGCAGACTGAGGAAGAGAAAGAAATACTGTTGTCTGACTGAATGTTTTCTTGCCGCGCGCCCAGAATAAATTATCTTCGCTCTTTATTTCTAAGTATACACGTTTAAGGGAGCTCACCCACTGAGCTCACACTTATGAAGCAAACCATGCAATATTTGTCAATAAATATGGGGGAAAATTTTGTTCTATATGTCCAACTTAGGCAGTTATATTTCAACTGCGTAATCTCGTTACTATATGGTAGTATTCTGGTTGCATGTAATAGAGTGAATCGCGTAATTATTCGAAGGTGTTCATCTAGTTACCTGTATAATTACAACTGATCTTGAAATTATTGTTTTATAATCATGCAGAATTAACTCCTCTCAAGAGTATTGGAAGACATCGTTGTTTATTTTCTTTATATGTGCTAATGAATTAACCTACTCACATCCAAATATGAGCATCAAGTTTAACATTCACTTCGTGGTTCTATTTGTAACTCTTGTGATGCTACTGAACAGACGAGCATTTTATCTTTGTATGTTTGTCACTACCTGAACTGCGGATGAACGTAGCCATATGCGGTAGAAGCAGTAGGCTCGCTTTTCTTCCTCAATAGAACTGTTTAACAGTACATGCATATTGAACAACAGTGACACTTTTCACACAAGTGAATCTGAAGTGGACTCACTGACCTTTTGAACACCAGGCTCACAGTGAGCAAAATGGAATTAATTCATGCAAATTTTCAGATTCACCGTTTTGCGGGTAATCCAGCGGCAAGTTATTTATCTTAAAGGACACGGTGGCTGATCTTTTAAATTTGGTTCGTACCGTCCTAATCAAGGTTTTTCAGTCATGGCCGATTCATATGTTTTAACGTGGATCTAGTTTGTTATCTCAAAGATCTGCCAAAGTATTTGCAGATTTAGGCTGCGGGATCTTCCGTTTTTGTAAGACACAGCCTCTTTAAATTGGTTGGTATGGGTCAGCGATGACCGGACAATACTTTAACTATCACTGTACCACAGTACCTGTGAGAATACTGTCAAATCAGGTGACGGGCTGCTTTACATTCCGTAGTTCAGAATCCCCACAAGACTGTACCTCAAGTTAATCTGCTTTTGAGGAGATTCAAAAAACTTTAGAGCTATTCACCCTGAGTGGATGCGATGCTTTCTTGCCCAAAGGGCCTGATAAAACATTGGATTGTTGGGGAGTATTAGATTTAGAGCAAACTGCTCTTGTAATTTGTTGTGTTTACTGTTCCAAATTATAAGGAGAGTATGGACATAATTTCCTTGATCCTTTCTACATCATTCAATCCAAACGTTGTTATTACTTCGTGAATTAGTTGATTACACACGAGAGTTTCAAACTCGACTTTTCGAAAGTTCGTTCGTAGGTTTCAGCACTACGCTTCTCGCGCTTCCAAGTAGGTGATAATTGTGTTGGAGGAGTGTTACGTGAATGAGAATTGACAACTTACAAAAAGCTTCCTTGTCTCATCACACAATCAGGGTTCAGTGGTTACTGATGGTGTTTGGATTACATGGAACTATTGTTTATTAAGACGGGATTTACCAATAGTAATTCGCTAGTTGGTGGTTGCCGGTTTTCACGTGCCACTCTAAAAGCATTAAAAGTAAACACTTCAAATAGCAATGATTACCAGATTTTGAAGGGCGCATTAACAGTTTTTATATTTGAAAGGATTTCGACAATCAAATTATCATTAAGACTTTTCGTAGTGTAAGCCATTTTGAACTGGTATATTCAGTACAGTTGAGGATCTTAGTTATTTTCCAACCTTGCACAAGATAATGGGATATCCTTTTGACTTGCTGGAGCTTTGTGGTCTGCGGTAATATAGAAACGTAATACTACTTGCCGTCTTTGCTGTCCTAAGTGTTATCAATCGGTTTTAGATATCCCTGGTGAGAGCTATATGAAGGTTATTTGAAAAATACATCCTTCCATAAAATGTGGGAGTATACCATATTGAAAGCATGCACTTGTTCTATTGCTTCGCATTATGAGCACGGCTCATGGTCAACTAAACTAAACAACCACAATGCATGATTACGAAAACATGAATGACACGAGCGCGGTCTTCATGCCCACATAATAATTTATTTACGAATATATATATATATATATATACATTATTCCGTATGTGGTTTCTGATGGACTACGACCAAACACGCCTTGGATTACAGGGTTGGCAAAAACGATAATCAACATAATAAGGCGCACTTTTTAAATTGGTATTGACAGCTCACTAAGTGTGTCCTGGAAGGTTACCTTGATGTCCAGTCACAATTACTTAACTGAATTAAATGCAAACGCTTGAATAATGCACCGGAAACTTTATTGTTGTCATAATTGAAACTTACAGGAACTTTACCATCCAGCCAAACATTTATCACTTAATGTCTCTCGCTAGAAGAGTAGGGCTTCCTCACCATTGTAAGCACATCTGTTGACCTATGCCCAATAGGAAGTTTCTGTAACGTGCTCGGTGGAAAAGTGTGGGAACGCGTTGCGATTTTGGTATTTACATTTCAGTTGAAGTGAGCAGCATTCTACCTTTCTGGACTTGCTCATTCAAAACATGCCGAAATGTTAGGCTATAATCCGATTGCGAGCTTGAAAAAAAATACCTGGGAATTGGCCCAAATTGTTGCCACGTTTCTTTGCCGTGGTTGTTACGGCCTCCGTTGTTAACCGGCTAAAAATTTAGCAGAGAGTAGCAAGATAAAGTGAAAATGCTAGTATTCCTTGGCATGATTTATTATTGCGGTCAGTGGAGAAAGTCACGCACTTTGTAATACATTAGGAAGAAGCCCATATCAGTAGAATCAAGTGCTCCAGAAGCGAAAGCTTGGCATCTTTCAATAATAATAATAATAACAAATAAATATCTTCGCACGATCGTTGAATGTAATGCTTCTCCAGAACGTTTTTCGAACGATTTTAAGATTTTTTGAGGGACGCAAATTTTTTGTGTGCTTCAACCTGCATACAATTGAAACTTGTGCACTTGCTATCCATGAATGTATCTAAAGTGTCTGCTAATCACGTTTTTTTGATAAGTTTTCTTTTACTCAGTAGAACATAGAGGACACTGTGAGAAATGACGGATGCGTCAATGTCCTAACGAAATGAAGCTTCAACATTAATCGTAACACTGGGAATTTATTCTACTATACGCCCTTGCACTCATCACCGATGACACGATTTTCAGATACCATAACCATGGAATTACTGTTGCGTAGGCTTTACAGTTGCATCGAAAAATAATATCAATATTGAGCAGCACTAAAGTAATTGAGTACATGGTTCTACTAGAGATCTGTGTTCTTCAATAATGTTTCTCCAATAGAACTCCTAGAAAAAAAAACATCTTTTCCCTGGCCATTTCAACGCTGCAGTTAGTTACGGGCGCATCCCAGAAGAGGCCTAAGCGTTAATACCATCGATAAACAAATGCACGTTTCACACTCCAGAATTCCTGGACGGGTTGCTCTGTTTAAGCATTCAAATGAGTGGATTTCCTCATATTTCTGTTGCTTATCATTCCTGACTTAATTTTTTGGCCATGGAGTGGATGACCCCAAAGGTTTTGCTTTATTATGAAGAAATTAGAGAAACCTCATTTGGTGAACTGAACAGCAAACGAACACCTGTTTGAAAGTTTACTGAAATTTGTGGTGCACTCCCTATCGTGTGATTTCAATTACTTCTCCTCAGAAATTTTGCATAGACCTCAGACTCAACAATTACATCCTCCCACTTGAAAATTGTCTAATCTACACAGCAGCAAAATTTAAAATAATTTTTATTAAACAAACGTAAACTTTTTGTCACACTGGACATAATTCCAGTCTTTCTTGAACATTTTAGTGGAACTAAATACTATTCTGTCGACTTTCTGAGAGAGTTGAATAAATGGCGTTATTTTGTTGTCTATAGATCTAAATTTCTTGACCCATTTGTTACTGGAAAATACTATTCGTCGCTTTCGATTTGTAAAAAACAATCAGTCAAATTGATGCTATATTCCATCTGATAATTTACAATCTATTTATCAATAAAGTGGATATGGCCACAAAGCTTTGCTACTATCGAATAAATTAATTTTCACGTTGCATGAAAATGTTTTTCCAAGGAAGATATCCAGATATACTGAACTTTAATACGCACAAACACTTCTCTATGAACATCCGATAAAAAAATAAATTTTCATTTTATTTCGTCCGACAGCTGCAATTAATTTTCAAACTAAGTTTGTTGTTAATTTCAGACTCGTTATAGTTACCAAATATCGTCAGTTCCTAGAGTAAATGTGACGAACTCTTTTTCACAATTGCATCGACGCTCCTGCTTTTACAAAATGAATTCAGTTTTAACTAATAATTACTTACTATTTTTCACCATACTTTCAAAATAATACGACATCCAATATAATAAGCATGCTTATGTGTACATTCTTCGGTGAAAACTGTTGGTTTACATAGATCTACGAGCTCCAATTAGTTTGAAATGAACGACAGAGACAACATCCAAATAGCTATTGTGCACGACTTGACATTCGCTAACACTAAGCAACATGTTGGTCCAAGGCTATTTCTGTTTGATTCACGTACTTTAGTTCCTGTTAGAGGTGTTGGCAGTGTGACGAGTTTTAAAACAACAGGTTATAATTTGGATGGGTTTGGCTAGTAACACGAAAATTTGTCCATTTGCATCCCCTTGCAGCTGTAGCCTATAGGTGGTTCTACACAGTGTGGCAGCAGTATATTCGTTTGAAAACGAGTCTGGCGCTTTACATGATCTATATTTTTTAAGAACGAATTATAAAATGTAAAGGTAACACTTTTGAAATGCACAAATTTTATGGTCTATCTGATTGTTTCAACCCCTTCACATGACACTTGCATGATATTGCCCTATTACGTTCTCTTAATTGTAAAAGAATGAGGATTTTTATAAATATTACTGCATTTCTGCTTGTTAGAAACTCACGGTTGTGTTCCTAATCAACTTCATTCTAACTTTCATTGTAGATATACTTCTTCTGAAGTTATTCTGTTATTACACTATACGGCTATATCAACGTCCAGCTGAGAAACTTCTTTCATTCTGCTCCAGAAAAATAACGCATAAAGTTACTTTGCCTTCATCTGTTTGCGAAAAATCTATAACACCCGATGGTAATTCCTTTTGAAACGTGCAGCAGTTACTCATTTTCTATCCTGTTCTTTGCTGCTTTACGCAGTGTTTGGAGTTCCTTGAGAGCATGCGACTTCACTCTTTGATGTTTGTCCTCGTTTTATGTCACTGGGCTCAAAAAGTTCGATTTCTTACTTGTTTCATTCAAACTTAAGAATGTTTGCTGGTTAGCTAGGTGAACGGAACATCTCTTAGTTGTGTGCGTCTGGTTGCGTTTGTCCGTACATCTATAGTGCAGCTAGCAGGCTGATATCATCAATCATTTAGACTTGATACAAGTCTTTTTGTAATACTTGATAACCGAAAGAAGGTTACATTTCAGTGTCAAATTTTCAAATTAATTACTAATGAAATTTTAATGTTAATGGGACTGTTGTAAACAATCAGTTAACAAGCTGGCTTAAGTCGCATGTCGTCTTATGGTTATTCACAAGTGAATCACCCCTTTTTTAGGTTTCCGTAGGTTTACTGTTTTATCGGGCTTCTGGTAAACGCATCAGGCAAAGACACAAATCAGTTGTAATCAGGCGAAGTTTAATTACAATCTCGCACACTATGTGCGTCATTTATTATCTACGGACATAACAGCTCACATAAACTGGACTCACTGAAACGTGAGCAACCTTTGTCACTCTTGAACGATAACGGTTTTTTGACATTTAATATATTAAACGTTATTCGTAGTTGTCTCGATCTGCAAGAATAAAACGTCTGATGAAAATAGTTACATCATTCTTGTGCTTTACCGTAGATGTCGCGTACACACAAAGTTCTTAATATTTAGAAGAAAACCGTTCTCATATCGTTTGCTAATGCAACTTGTGAAACCTATGTAGAACGGCTGACTTCTAGTCTACCGTTGTGACAATGCAAGGTTCATTATATCTACTGATTCTGCATTCCATGTAACTTGTGTAGCGTAAAATTCACAAGCAACTGCCATTCAACGTTTATCCTTCAGACCACTTTTCCACAATCTATGTGACTTGTTTGCGATGTAAATGTTTTCGAGCTTCAACTTCTAACAACCATCAACCTCAACCTTGAAAAGCTCCATTGTGCGGCCGTTTTTATTCGGGGACAAGATAACTTGCGCAGTTTTTCATCAGTGCGGGTGCCTAACCAGACGAGCGGTTCATTTGAACAACAATCTTGCAACCTAAACATCACAGGCACATTTCCTGGTTGCGCTACCTCGTCAGAAGCAAGCGTCAGCTCCAGAAAAGCCACGACTGTCTCGACTCCGGTGGTTGCAAACTCGGAAGCTCACCCAAAATTATTTGTTGGAATCACTACAGGATCTACCAACAAGCACATCGTCAATAAGTTGCCAGTGAATCCAATTATTCGCTGGACTGCATCTCAGGGAATCACATCAACCTCACGCGCAGCATCACTTTTGAGTAATTCACAACATTTAAGGTTGGTAAGTCACAAGGCCTTACTGTTTTTAACTTCTTGAATAACTACGGGATTTCCTCTTGTAATACTGAGATGTAAAATGGCTTAAACTTTTAACAGCTGCACACCTGAGACTGTAATATACGTAAAGTCGCGTTTTGAAACCTGGATTTTGCATTTACTAGTCCGTTGTAGTTTTACCAGCTAGAATACGCCTGTTTTGCAAGTTATTACTTCAAGCTTTATTGTAGAAATCAGATAGGATACTGCAGATTGCAATGTTTCTGCTGGTTTCTGGTTTATCTGCAATCGGTACTTCATAACGATATACACACCGTTAAAACAGGCTCATATATACACGTGAATATTAATGTATTCCACAGAAGGTTGGCGGTATTTTTTTCTAAAAATATCATAGTGGCCGAACCCAAAGAGCACCAACCACATACCACCATAGGTAGCTATCGATAAGTCATTCAGCTCTTATCTTACACGCTTTATTTCAAGTAAACTTTACCATTTAAGAAGTATAATTTCGTACGTATTACGGAACAGTTTCCGCTGGCGTCGATTTGACCGAATAGTAATTGTGTTTCAATGTACTCAATAATTATGATACCAGCACCTCATGGACGATAGGCAGTACTATCGTGTCGTAGAGAGATGATTGTTTTGTGATAAAGCAGGCTGTCCACTTAATTGGTAAAGCGTAATTATGATGTAGATGTTGAGACGATTTGCGGAGATATTCCCACAGAATGAATAACGGGTTATTCGGTTGAACACTTCACACTCCGCTTGCGTTACCGCTGAGTGCTCTATGTGTACTCATTACCTACAGATTGTATAGTCAACTACAGTGAACAAAATAACTTGCTTCACTCATTTGAACAGTGGCTTATGAGACTCAGCCAAATACGTCAGCTTACACAGGATATAATAAAAGCGACTGGTAGTGTTTGGATGTTTTTCATTGGTGATACCACGTTGCGTCTTTCCTAGGCAACCCATATTCACCATTTATGTGCACCGTTTTGGGACGTATGATGAGGGGTATGTCAATGCAATGGTTTTTAGGGTCAATAAACAAATCCATGTTATTCCCTGCGAAGCAGAGCAATGTTTAAAAATGTTTCTTTCAGTGGGACTGACAGCCCAATCCACATAATTTATGTGTTTTTGTAGATGACAAGTCAAAGTATAATGTATTCGCCATTTTTGCTATATTGAAAGCCTATTGTAAATTTGTATAGGACGTTGTGTTTCATTTAACAAAAGTAAACGATCTTCGTTCACAATTTCTTTTTTATGCAAGCGTTAATTGACGGACAGAACGTCGGCATATACGAAGGATACATTTCTTGCTAGCACCGGACTTTACTCAATGTTTCTAAACGCCACTGTAATCGGCACACAGTTTTTCAGATCCTCGCATTTTCCCACCCCATTTATTCAAATCCACCCCGACTAGCAAGAAGAGAAAGCAATGTACAACGTTGCTATATATGGCACGAAGCTTGTCACAAACAACGAATAGGAAACGGTTAGTGCATACATGCAAACTATGCGCACACCTTGAAGTGTGGATGGAGTCGTTTCATCTCTGAGTGCAGGTTCAACTAGTAACGTGGGAAAGGGACCGGTTCGACCTCCGTGTGGACCCATGCGGTTGGAAAGTGCTTCGGTTGAAACTTAATCCAGTAGATAAGAGCGACTACCAGTAGCATAGTATGCTAAACGTGCCAACAAGTACACTTGCTTGAGATACTTTTCAGCGATACGGCGTCTGCAAAGTCTAAAACAATCACGGGAAGTATTGAAAGTAAGCTAACAAATGCAAATGCCAAAACCGAAAAGTACTGTTACCCAAAGCGTAACTAATAGAGAGTAAAATTGCTTCCATCAATTTATTTTTGTACCTATGCTGGTGTCCACTTTGCTGTAGATAATATTCATAGAGCAAGACATTGTTTGATTTGTGTCATTGAATGCCGGAGAGTGGACTGTAATAAAGTTCTCTGAAATAATGACATGCTCTACAATGTTCACCCAGTTGGATGTTATTTGTTCACTAGTGTCGACTGATCCCCTGGGACATCACCACAAACTATCAGTGTTATGTAAATAAGGCTGTCTCATTTTTGTTGGATCGAGTGAACCCAGCGTAATTCACATGGATTTGGTTGAACGTGCTAAATCTATCTTCCTGAGGAGCAAAAAAATCGAGGAGTCACCTGTAACATATTTGTTGGAAAGCAAGTAGGTGAGCGTTATACTGGATGTCACACAAGAAACATAACGCATCAAGCCGCGAAGATTCATAACTTGTTAAATAATTATACTTAAGGTATAGTATAATCTCGTTGTGTTTGTCCATTTGCATAAATTTATATTTGGAATTATAACGGCAAACCGTATATTATGAAGAAACAAGAATACTTTACTAAACAGTGAAGTAGATTGTGCATGCAAACAAAACTGGTTAGATGCATTAAATGTAAGCTAAATTGACTAAAAGTATCCTTGCCTCCCAAAGGTAGTTGATCAATAATACTACTGAGCGTGTCAGTAAGCATATCTGGTGAAAATGACCTTATCACAGTTTGTAAGTCCTTGTTCATTCCCATATTATACTGGCACTTGTTCAGAAAGATATTTATGAGGAAAAATAATAGAAAGTGGGCTTGTCAGATTTATTACTAACTTTTTCCTTATATTGCTTGTATTATAAAACAAGCAAGTGAACACTAACATCTTAATTGCAGTTGTTCAAAACAAGATTGAAAGGACCATCTAGTGAACGTGTCATTCTCGGACAGGCTGAGTAATCGCAGTCTGAAAACATCCTGGTTTCGGCAAGATTCGATTAACCCAGACGTCATGAACTGCCGTTGGAAGTGCTCTACCAACTGGGCTACGATGTCGCGTCAAGAAGAACACACCACATATAAGTGCACGGGTTTATTCATTTTGGGTCTG
>LOND01003981.1:0-13543 GCA_014220965.1 Paragonimus kellicotti
TGGTGTATGCGGATGGCATTGCCATAAATTGTCCCCCTACCGAAGACATACAGACCATGCTTGACGAGGCGAGTGACCGGGACGGATTGTACGGAAGATGCCTCACACCTTCGAGGTGAAAAGTGCTTTTCAATACTGAGGCATTCCAGCCTTTTTTGTTGTGGGCGATCCACCTGAGACTGTGGACATCTTCACATACTTGAGTAGCGTTATGTCGTCGGCCTGTTATACTGGTGATGAGATATCAGCAAAAAGGATAGTAAAAACATGGGTTGCCTTTTCCAACATGCGTCCCCCGCGGTGTTGTAAAAACGTTCGGTTGTCGCTGAAAAGAAAAGTTATGATGTCTGTGTATGTCTTGTTTTGATCTTTGGTCCGCAACAATGATGTAGAAAGACGGGCTGGTTGACCATTGGTGTCTCTGCCAATTAGCACACGCACGATGATTACATGAGCAACACGGCCGTTTGCCAGCGCAGTTTCCGGAACGCTCAAGATGCGCGATCAACTGATCAGCTAAACACGCTGCAGTGTTTGTGTCATGCCTTCTGGGCGTAACTCTGCCAGACATTATATGATGAGACTTTCAATAATTGGATTGATCCATATAGTGGTCATGAAAGAACATGGCCACGAACTGTGGAGACAGTGACTTCCATTAAGTAATATAAGTACGCGTCGCTTACCTAGCTGCGGTCTTCGTGGTCAATCAGACCGGTGGTTAGGAACTCCATCCGAGATAGTGGTACGCTGCAGTCAGTAGCGTAGATGCATCCATACCATTACTGGCAATTACACTTGGTCGCCGCCTATTATTATTAACATAGTTATCACTATTGTTATAATATCCTTTCAGTGATGTTTCCTCCGGCGTTCTCCACCTCAGTGTTCAGTGAGGGGTAGCCCGAACTGGAATACCTTCCGGTGATGCTCGTGTGTGTTATGATGATGATGGTGACGTTACATGATTTTGGATCGGATTCGACCTCCGGCCAGATTTCTTTCATCTTTCACACTGCGTTCCATTTGTGCCCTGTTAGTTGTCCACTTTGCTGTTTTTATTCCAGGAAAGTTTCGTGTCCTCAGGTAAACTTAGGTAGCTTTCAGGCATGATTTTTAACTTCGTGGGCCTTAGCGACCCTTTTTTAATCGTAGCGGTGTGCCACAACGCGTGGCCCCCTTAGCGGGGCAGGTTCGTTCACCAGACCTGCCAGACACACCTTAGTTATCTCCCGGGTATCATCCAAGCTCATATATCCCTTGCCGCGTATACCTATATGCGACAGGTGGTGTGCCATCTCTGCCAGGTTAAGAAATAACGTCTTTCTGTAACACCGACGCTATTTATTCAGCGGCTTCTAACCACTGGTTGCTGTCAACATAATGATCCCGTAGTCGCTCTTCACCAGGGGCACAGTAATCTCTAAATTAACCGGTAAATAGCCTGAATTCAGACGAGTGGGCCGACCAACATGTTTCAGGAGTGGTTTGGAGTGAGGTAGTTTGAATAAAGCCTCTCCAAAAAGTCATCTTGATACACCGTCATCAATCCAATCCATTTTCGGCCCATAGAAGTCGCCCAAAAGAAGATTTTACTGATGTTGTTAGCCTGCTATTCGAGGGATGTAACCCGTTGCGTATATCCCTGTTCTGTTGCCATGGAACGTTTATATATACACGTAACGTATGCGGAAGTCCCTGGCGTTCTAACGAAACAACTGACTGCCTGTCTGTCGGGTAAAACCAGTTCACTACTAGTTCACACGGTCGATAATATTGAGTCACCGGAGGTATATTTTCTACCTCTCTTAACGTGTTTCTAATCCTTGATATCGTTCACTCGTGGAAACTTGTTCGCGCGTAGTTTTTCTCGCTCAGTTTTTACTGCAGGATCTTTGTTTATATGTACCCTGGTTTCATTTGCGCCTGATCCGCTCCGCCATTACGCGGCTGTTGCACTTGATCATATTTACGTGAACCGTTAATCTCTGGACTAGTATATGGGGAAGATTAAATATCGAGGTTTGCTGTCATTTTCTTCCATTTAGTTGTCTGGTTATAATCAGTAAATTCTCAGATACGTTTCGTGATATGGTGTGTTGAATTTAGTCTTTCATGAACGACATTCTAGATAGGATGTTGTCTAGCAGGAATCAAAGTAACATTTATATGTGACGTTATTCTTGGCGCTAGGTTGACTAACCTGGTGTATGCGGATGGCATTGCCATAAATTGTCCCCCTACCGAAGACATACAGACCATGCTTGACGAGGCGAGTGACCGGGACGGATTGTACGGAAGATGCCTCACACCTTCGAGGTGAAAAGTGCTTTTTCAATACTGAGGCATTCCAGCCTTTTTTGTTGTGGGCGATCCACCTGAGACTGTGGACATCTTCACATACTTGAGTAGCGTTATGTCGTCGGCCTGTTATACTGGTGATGAGATATCAGCAAGGATAGTAAAAACATGGGTTGCCTTTTCCAACATGCGTCCCCCGCGGTGTTGTAAAAACGTTCGGTTGTCGCTGAGAAGAAAAAATGCTTCAAACAAATTCCGGGACCACCACCAACCAACAATTATAGAGATGGCACTTAAGGGTTAGTCACCGCGCTGGCTGCTAATACTGCGGAGTCTGGGTTATTCCAGGAATTCACAATCCGATATGAGAAAAGCTGTGCTCAAATTCTCGCTCCTGCTTGTCCGTTGGCATGATTTTTCTCACGCCCTCTGAGCGCCGAATATCTACTGGAAACTCAAGGGTGCTACCTTGCATCCGAGGACCTCTTCAAAAGCGTCAAAGTTTCACTCAACTTGCACTTCCCGCGCCTACTTTCGAGTAAAAAAATTAAGTTTTCTGAACCGTTGGGATAACCTGGTCCTTCAAACTCACCAGAAATCTTCCTGAATATTCGTTGCTCAACCTCTAACGCCAGCTTACACTTTGTAAGGTGGGGCTTCACACCCCTGTGCATTATTCTAATTGTGGTCGAACAAACGCCTTATACAGAGGAATCGCATCTTTTGGTTCCGTTGAATCAACCGTCCACTGATTCAACACTCAGTTTGCCTTTTGAGCGGTTGTCAGGCACTGATTTGCAGTCTTGAAGTGTACATTCACCCAGATTCCCAGGTCCCTTATTTCGACTACCCTTTGTTCACGACCACTGTTTCCAACTCCCCTTATGTGTTTAGGTGCCAATTTCTTGCCATCGTGAACTAACTGTCTTGATCGGCCACCATTTAGGAGCAGTTTCTCTTCACCAATTCACCTATACAGTTCATCCCAGTATCGTTGTATGGAAGACTTCGTAGGACAACCAATTATTTTCACATTATCCCTGAGTGAACAACACGCACAGCTAAGTCCGTTAGCTGACTTTTTGACGTACTCTAGAAAAAGTAGTGGGATCAAAACTGACCTCCAAGGCACTCAACAATTGGCGGACGGCAAACTTGATTTATCTCCCTCCAATTGTACACAAAACTGTCGCAGAGTAGGTGTTGACTTTTTCAAGTACACCTGCGGCTACATTGTGGGCCCCTGGCTTTATAAGAAGAAAACGGTGATCAACAGGGTCGTATGCTTTCCTACAATCTAAGCGACATACTTTGACTTGTTCGCCTTAGGCCCACCATCGAGTTATTTCGTCTAGGAAAGATAATGGATTTGACAGGCAAGATCTTTGTCTGACGAAGACATGCTTCTTCGCACTCAAAACGCCATGTTCAATAACATGTTGCGCCGGCTTGTTATAAATGGTCTTTTCCATGGCTTTTAACGTTGTTTTGATGGGCACAACGGGTCAGTAGTCGTGATCATTGTGAAATGAGGTGGCTTCGGCCGGCTTCTAAAAGTCACAGGACCCCGCCTGATTAATAGATAAAACAACCTGACAGGTGGGTATGTCAAGACTTCCGCCAGTATTTGCAAGATGGTAGGATGGATGACATCCGGTCCAGCTGTCTTTATTTTTGTTGAACTTCGGTGGCTTCTCTCTAGCTTCGCAAGTTTAGACAGGCATCGCCGGTACTGCCTGGTAGACATTCCCTACTTTAGTTGATGATGAGTTGTCTAAATCCTCGTATGTACCATATCAAATGGCTAGAGAAGGGTTCCTCCATCCTCCCTGCTCGTCGTCTAATGTTTCCCCATCCATCATTCACACAACGCACCCGTATGAATGCTTTAGTTTGTATATATAATAGTAAATTCTCAGATACGTTTCGTGATATGGCTTGTGTAATATATATCTTAGTCATGAACGACATTCTAGAAGGTGTGTCTGAGGAATCAAGTGAACTTTATGTTGAGTTTATTCTTGGCGCTAGGTTGACTAACCTGGTGTATGCGGATGGCATTGCCATAAATTGTCCCCCTACCGAAGACATACAGACCATGCTTGACGAGGCGAGTGACCGGGACGGATTGTACGGAAGATGCCTCACACCTTCGAGGTGAAAAGTGCTTTTTCAATACTGAGGCATTCCAGCCTTTTTTGTTGTGGGCGATCCACCTGAGACTGTGGACATCTTCACATACTTGAGTAGCGTTATGTCGTCGGCCTGTTATACTGGTGATGAGATATCAGCAAGGATAGTAAAAACATGGGTTGCCTTTTCCAACATGCGTCCCCCGCGGTGTTGTAAAAACGTTCGGTTGTCGCTGAAAAGAAAAGTTATGATGTCTGTGTATGTCTTGTTTTGATCTTTGGTCCGCAACAATGATGTAGAAAGACGGGCTGGTTGACCATTGGTGTCTCTGCCAATTAGCACACGCACGATGATTACATGAGCAACACGGCCGTTTGCCAGCGCAGTTTCCGGAACGCTCAAGATGCGCGATCAACTGATCAGCTAAACACGCTGCAGTGTTTGTGTCATGCCTTCTGGGCGTAACTCTGCCAGACATTATATGATGAGACTTTCAATAATTGGATTGATCCATATAGTGGTCATGAAAGAACATGGCCACGAACTGTGGAGACAGTGACTTCCATTAAGTAATATAAGTACGCGTCGCTTACCTAGCTGCGGTCTTCGTGGTCAATCAGACCGGTGGTTAGGAACTCCATCCGAGATAGTGGTACGCTGCAGTCAGTAGCGTAGATGCATCCATACCATTACTGGCAATTACACTTGGTCGCCGCCTATTATTATTAACATAGTTATCACTATTGTTATAATATCCTTTCAGTGATGTTTCCTCCGGCGTTCTCCACCTCAGTGTTCAGTGAGGGGTAGCCCGAACTGGAATACCTTCCGGTGATGCTCGTGTGTGTTATGATGATGATGGTGACGTTACATGATTTTGGATCGGATTCGACCTCCGGCCAGATTTCTTTCATCTTTCACACTGCGTTCCATTTGTGCCCTGTTAGTTGTCCACTTTGCTGTTTTTATTCCAGGAAAGTTTCGTGTCCTCAGGTAAACTTAGGTAGCTTTCAGGCATGATTTTTAACTTCGTGGGCCTTAGCGACCCTTTTTTAATCGTAGCGGTGTGCCACAACGCGTGGCCCCCTTAGCGGGGCAGGTTCGTTCACCAGACCTGCCAGACACACCTTAGTTATCTCCCGGGTATCATCCAAGCTCATATATCCCTTGCCGCGTATACCTATATGCGACAGGTGGTGTGCCATCTCTGCCAGGTTAAGAAATAACGTCTTTCTGTAACACCGACGCTATTTATTCAGCGGCTTCTAACCACTGGTTGCTGTCAACATAATGATCCCGTAGTCGCTCTTCACCAGGGGCACAGTAATCTCTAAATTAACCGGTAAATAGCCTGAATTCAGACGAGTGGGCCGACCAACATGTTTCAGGAGTGGTTTGGAGTGAGGTAGTTTGAATAAAGCCTCTCCAAAAAGTCATCTTGATACACCGTCATCAATCCAATCCATTTTCGGCCCATAGAAGTCGCCCAAAAGAAGATTTTACTGATGTTGTTAGCCTGCTATTCCAGGGATGTAACCCGTTGCGTATATCCCTGTTCTGTTGCCATGGAACGTTTATATATACACGTAACGTATGCGGAAGTCCCTGGCGTTCTAACGAAACAACTGACTGCCTGTCTGTCGGGTAAAACCAGTTCACTACTAGTTCACACGGTCGATAATATTGAGTCACCGGAGGTATATTTTCTACCTCTCTTAACGTGTTACTAATCCTTGATATCGTTCACTCGTGGAAACTTGTTCGCGCGTAGTTTTTCTCGCTCAGTTTTTACTGCAGGATCTTTGTTTATATGTATCCCTGGTTTCATTTACGCCTGACCGCTCCGCCAATACGCGGCTGTTGCACTTGATCATATTTACGTGAACCGTTAATCCCTGGACTAGTATATGGGGAAGATTAAATATCGAGGTTTGCTGTCATTTTCTTCCATTTAGTTGTCTGGTCTTTTTATACCTTAGCAACTCAATAAAAACCGCGTCAAAATGATCATCTTCCCATTTGGATCTTAATCGGTTGCCAGCGGGCTCAGAATTTATAAACGCTTGTTGCTTACAGACGAGACTATTCTTTACCAGCCTATCGACAGACGTTATGCGTTGACTAGGCGTTGCCCAAACAACCACTACATTTCCGGGATCAACAACGACCACGTGGCTTAGGATGCCGACCATCCTAAGCAGATTCACCTAATGACATCACATCGCACGCTGTCTTTAAGATCCCTTCCAGGGACAGACTCCAGTATTTCCGAAATCACAACATGCCTATTCTGCCTCGAGGCCCGATCACTGATTTTTCCCAATGAGGACGACATTACTGCCATAGCATTCCCGTCTGCTTGCATTTCTAATACGCCTCCGCCTGGTTATCAACTCCTTTTTGTGGACCACTGAGAGTCATTCTCACATCCGCTTGGTATTTCCCTTTGGCTCCTTCCCTGACCGTTCTCTCAGCCACATTTTTCTCGTTTAAAACTTTCCTGTTTTGGGTTTAGAACTGAATTAACACCACGGACTTCTCCACAACCGGTTACTGTAAGCGACTGCTCTCCTAACTCAGTCACCGTTTGCCTTTCCAGAACACGGCAGCAGAACAACGCCAGAATATATCTGAGAACATATCGATTAACCTTGAGAAATCTAAAATTCTTTGGTGCGGCAAAGTGGGATGTGTTGACCAGAAACCGAGAGGGAAGCAGATGTCAAAACGGAGCTTTAGCGTCATTCGAATCAAAGCAATGAAACTATAGCCCATGTAGGTAACGAAGTTAAACCCACTTACAGTAAAATTTAATATTCCAATGAGTCAATCACAAGTTACAGTGCACACAATGTCCAACGTTCGCAATATAAGCACAATAAGGTCTGCCTCACGAATAAACGAAAAGTCACAAGTCAAGGAGACACATATATTGACACAACACAGATGCCGAACAGATTCATTCACATCGTGTCCTTGTCCATGTATATATGGGGGTCCACAGTCCGGAAACAAACCACCAATCAAAAGTGGCCTCACGCTCACTGACCGCTGACCTCGGGCTCTGGTTGGTCATCTTGCTCAGCCCGGTGCACGGACGCGACCAGCCCGCCTGTTCGAGGACCTGAAAGGAAGCGGAAGGGAGTAAATGTGGTCAAACAAAATGGCGGCACACTGCATGCTATTACAAAAACAGACTTCCAAAGTCCCCTGTTCCAAGTGAAATTCGTTCAAATTAGATTGCTGGAGGTCTCTGCTGTATGAGACCGAGTAGGCACTCGGTGCAGTTGGCCTAGCCCCAGAAAGATTTGTGGTGTTCTAAGCACTGGGCAAGAGGAGTGTGAAACTATATACAACCGGAATGACGAATGCGTCCAGCAGAGTGTCCGACAGAACTAACTGATTGTTGTTTGTTGTTGCCGACTTCGAAAAACTGACCGTGACGATTGTTCTGTGTTATCACTGAGGAAGATGTCACGCAGAGTCTTCCCATGAGGGGCACTTACGGTTACGTTTGTTCAAGTGTTGTGCAGAGGTCACTGGTAACGGGGGAGGACAACAGCTGTGAGGACGATACCGTCGCCGAGATTTGTTTGTTTGCGCTGCTGTAGTGACGCGTTTGTTTGGGTGAAATTTCGATAGGCCATGCTGAGTTTGAAACCCATAGGGGTGTTCGGCAGTGTGCTTTAAATAGGAGTCGCTTGGACGAGGCTTGTGCAGTGCACGAGGGTGAAACCTTATGAAGACTCGTTTGTGATCAAGGCTCTGCGAAGTTCGGGAAGTTCAAGCTTGAGAATGTGAGCGAAGTTTCCAGTTAGCACCTTGGGCCGTGGGTAATACGGCGTATATCGAATAAGCCGGATCAGAATAGGATACCCAAAGACTTTGTCGTGCACTAATTTGAAGTGTGTTCCACTTTCGACACCGGAATGTTGTGAAATCCCTACTGACCGGAACAAGGACACAGAGAAGAAGACGTGATTGCAGGTGTTGCCGCAGAGAAGTTACTATCTTAGGCTTTTTGGAATAATCAACCGCCAGGATGGAGTGCGACACCTGGCTGAGTAGAACAGCGCAGTCCAACGGGAGGCATTAACGTTGACCCCTGAATGGTGTCAAATTACAAAATTTTGCAGTCAACTGGAACAATGTCTAACCAGGTCCTCGATTTGTTCACTAAAGCTTGATTGGTGAGCATACACACAAGCGGTAACTTTCCTACCGCTGGCGCGGAGATATTCAAAATGGAATTGGCATAGTATCGTCGGTCGGTGAGGGAGAGACCCACCGAGTGATTAGTAACCCTGACCCGCGAATTGACGATGACAAAGGAGCCGTTGTGACGAAATTGCAGATGATGCCGATCTGAAGTTGGTGCTGTCAGCTAAATCGTCCGGACAGGCGTGGTCGACTGTCGGAGCGCGTTATCAAGAGCGGTTGTAGCGATAGCAAATGACGTCAGAATGTTGGAGACGCTAATCATCTTCAGTGTATACGGCGGCAATAACCATTCACTCCTCAGGCGTAAAGGGGCTGCTGATGAAAAGGGGGATCATCAGCTCGACCAGTCTCATCCATAAGGCGTTGCTGAATCGAGATACTATACTTCAAAGGCGTTGTTTCCCAACGCTACGCTTGATTTGGAGATTTGACTCTAACGCCCCCCTTCGATTCAAAGATGGATGAGAACCGTTTGCTCCCAGTTAACCCAATCAGGTTGAAACAGGGTTTCTTTCAGTTCACGATGCCCGAAAAGAATGATTTTTAAGTTCAAAATGAACGCACAGCCAGGTTTGGGACGAATCTGAGGAGGACTATCCGACACCCACCCCAGAGCCTGCTATAGCTCTACCCAGGCCGAAGGGGCCATGAGGAGAGAAACGAGCTTCATTGCTGATTTCGCGGACATTGCCGCTAAAGTATCCCTAAAGAAAGCGGGATTTTTCTGTAGGTTTTTCAGGCGGTGAGCATCCCGGACTTAGCGACTGCTGTAGTTCAGCTGGAAACGGTGGTTGCCGGGGAACATGTGATGGGCGGGGTTAAGATAAAACGGGGCCGAAGTAAAGGATATGTTAAGTAGACCAGTTAACGATAAGACAATGAGGTTAGACAATATACATGTCAGACTAACGAATCCTCAGAGCATAGTTTTGCCGAACCCTCTCACACAGCCGTTCAGTTTCACTTCCAAGGATCCCACTATTCCGGACAACTAAAGGAAGGTCTTAGTTTTACTCAGCCTCAGGAAGGATCATGCGTAGGCTAAGAAGGTACCGTCCAATAAGCCTGGCATCAGCTGCTTTGAAGTAGTTGGAATGAATCACTAAGGGAAGGATTGTGAGGTATTTTACTGTCAGAAACCTTTCCTCCGAAGACCAACCTGGATTCGTACGGCATGTAATGTTACACCAACCTAAGTTATTCCCCCCACAAGGCCATCAGATGGTTGGAAAAGTAGGAGACAGTCCAGATCTGCTACTTGGATGTCATGAGGATGTTCATCTCAGTGAATTTCCGGTGGTTGATCCTCACACCTGAGATTTTTGGTCCATTTCAAGACTTCTAGGACGGTTGCGTTACGTTTCAGAAAGACGGGCTTTACTAGTAGTGACAACAAATGGGAAGTGTTCAAGGAAGTTAGGGCGTTTAATGGGATACATCAGAAACCAGCGCTCGGACCACCGCTGTTTTCAGTATTCATCAGCGTTTTCACCAAAAGGCTGAGGTGACCCCGTTGCATCTTCACTGATGACGCGAAGGTCGAAGGAAGTCTTTATAGCGCGCACATGCAGGAGGGCCTGTACACCATGTAAAGATGGTCGAATAAAGGCAGATAACATGTAATACACGCAAACGCAGTAGGCTGCGTCTTGAAAACCAGCCAGAGTTTTCCAGGCTCTCCGGTAAGGAAGAAGCAGAGGGGATTGAGGACGGCTAGGATAGGGTGAGACCTGGGTATGCTCACAGCAGAGGTTTGATGCCTCCAAGCAGCGTCCGAGGTAATACGGAAAAAACGGGTCGTTGTGCGTGTCGCAAGGATCTATTGCCTCAAAGGAAGTAGATCGGCTTCCACTGCTTCATAAATCGTGCGTAGAGTCGCCTGACATATTGCTTGGTGGTGTGGAACCTGCATATGGCAAGGGATGAAGCGGCGCTTGCAGGAGTTTGTAGATGTTTCGTTAAACTACTAAAGGGAATGCGGAGTAAAGGGAAAAAGTTAGGATAGCTGAAACTTATTTCGCTTGCTCAAAGGGGAGACAGAGAGGACCTCAAAGTAGCCTTGAGTATCCGCAACTGGCTCTTTATAGTTGAAGTAGAGCTTTTCCTCAAACAATGTACAAATTTCAGCTTCGGAGGTCACAGTGTTATTTTGAAACAGATGCCAGTTGGTACGTTGATTCGGGGACCCTTCATTTGTCGCGTAGCCAACAGATGGAACATGATTCCCCAAAATGTAGTGTCCTGTGTTCGGGTGATGGAGTTGAAGAGAAAACCTGTGGTATACTTACCTGATTAAAAAATACAAGCATATATGCTTCATCCACGATTAAGTCGCCGTAAAGTCCAATACATTCAACCCAAGGTTAATGTATTGCTGACCGCTGGAATCCAACTTAAGTGTACAACAAAATAGAAGTTACCCATTGATCACGTTGAACACTAACATCAGGAAGAGGACGTAACGCGCACACGAGTATGTTAACGTTGTAATTAAGGCAGCGCGAGTCGTAGCACTTCTTCCACAGCGGTTTATGCAACGACTGTACACGAACATTGAAATAAAACCGAGAAACCGTAATACAACGACCCATTACATCCACGAGTAGTCACGGGTGTTGACCAATTTCACTCCCCGAACTGGTTGCGAGGGATATGGCTCATCGTAACTTTATTAGTATCATACTTCTCACATATCTAAGACCTTCAAAGTTCCATCTTCATTTATCCCTAGAATCATCCTTTGCATTATGGTTATTCCACCAGAAAATTACCCTCATGTTTGCCATTTTGTTCACTCTTGCCGTATACTATTTCAGTAAGAGGTTAAGTTCATGTGTATCGATGTTACCTATGAATATGTTGCGTTCCGATGGGAATGCTAACCAGAACAGGTTAGAACATCTCTATCTAGTAACCCCCAATGTTATCCACTGAAGTGAAAGATTTCCTCTTTTATGGCTACAAAACTGGATGCCTCCTGAAACTCCCTGGTGCGAAAGCCTGGCCAACTTTTGGCTGAAGCCGCTTCGTTCTGAAAACACAGCCGTAAGCACAGAAAACGCGTCAGTCCGCTGGATCCACACATTTCTTCCCGCCCTCTTTACAACATTTCAGTACCTGATGTGATATTGGAAACAGTTTAGTGTATGAGACGCAAAAATGATTGCGGTCATTGGTTAATGGGGTTATTCTGCCTTCATGTAACTTTTGATAATGCGAAACATGAACAGTTATTATCTGGATTAAAAAGCCATTCATTTTTGGATCCTTCCCAAATCTTTTTAATGGACAACCTAAAATTACCGGAATTCAATTCACCAGCCTTATCATAGACAGGCTCTTATAATCCTACGTCCATACAATGTGTCCATGTGACCGGCCATTGCGCTTCACGAAGCACCTTTCTGGTTTCACTCGGTTGAGCATGGACCATGAACAGCAAAGACCGTACTAGATACCGACAAACGTTGAGGCGATGATTGATAACCTCGAAGTGACCACACCACTCGGAATAGTTGGTCATACAGTCGCTTCGTTTGGCTCCATATGCACCACGGGTCTTCTCCGCTGAGAGCCCGGTGATCACGTGAACTCACAAAATGGATGTGGAGCTACTACGTTGCTACCCGACGAAGTACTTTTAGAAGGAATGCAACCCGTCTATCTGTTGACATTGCCCTTGGAGGAGGCAATCACATTTGTTTGCGCGGTCGCTGATAAATGTGCACCATTTTCAGCCGCTGAGCACAACATATCTTCAAGTCAACCACGCTGTCTCACTCTTGAACCAATCCTGAAGAAACGACGTCTGCACGTACCACTGGTTTTCTGGATCTAAAACTGACCATAAGGTATATGCTGCTACAGGCAATTAATGTACCTCGTGACTTCCACAGACCAACAATGTCTTACCGAATGCTTTCTCACTGGTCCGAATAGCCGTTTCTGATTTTCGTCAATTGAAGCGGATCAGTAATCAGGCCGCTGGGCCTTATCAGGTCCGATACAGAAACCGCAAATACCCACGCTTAGTCCTACAACAACATTTTTGTGCCATCGCCTTCCATTTCTCTGGCTCGTTCTGAGATTAGAGTTGGGGGCATAAACATGACGAAGAATTCATCGACGGTGGTGAATGCCAAACTCAGGTGTCCTAAGGACAACGCGCGCGACCATGACAATATACATTCTAACGCCTAGTATAACGTGAGTAAACAGCTTACTGTTCACACAATTTGCTACTCAGCAAACGGTGTCAAACAGCTGGAACTTCGCAAGCATCAAATTTGTCCCAAAAGAGTTGGACACAATCTTTGTTCATTCGTCATGCTATCCAGCATCCTGAACATTTTACAGCCACTTGTGTACAAGTCGCTTTGTTTATACCCTACTACTTGGAACATGTTCTCCCATGCACCGCACGACTTTTTCAAGGGCCGCTCGTGTAACACGAATCTGCCGCTAGGCACTAACCAGTGGGCTAAAACACTGGATCGGGGCACTGGGGGTCGTGCTGTATACCTTGGCTTCGCCAGAGCGTTTTAGTGCATGACCTACGCCATGTTAATTCGTAAGCTCCTCAGTTATGGAGTACAAAGCAAACTTTTCCAGTGTTTCCAGTTATACTTTGCCGATTGCGCATATGCAGCTTGCGTAAGCAGTGCACTCTCCATCCGCACGTCTGGCTTCGGCAGGAAATTCCGAGGTTTCCTTCTTGTCCCGCTGTTTAGTTCTGATATTTGCCAATGGCCTTCATCTCTTGACTACGGTTTCTCCATTATTTTGTGCCGATGCCGTCAGAATGTGACGTGCCACCAACACCGGTAATGTTTTTTGGTCTTCTTTATTTATGGATGACTTGTTGTTAGCTCATTTGACAACGGAACCT
>LOND01003981.1:14258-26509 GCA_014220965.1 Paragonimus kellicotti
TATTGAATGGCCCTTAGAATATCTGGGGCTAAGTCTAATCGATAGTCATATACTTGCATTCGAAAACAACGCACGCCTGTCATTCGGAAGACCGCTTCTACTAGCAATAATGATTCACGAGTCAATTTGTTTCCGACCCTGAACCTTGTTCCGTTCCGTGTTTTTCACCAGTGAGGTAAAACTGGGTGTTCCCGAACCGGTGTTTCCCTCAGCACTTATCGGTAGCAATTTTGAAACTGCTTATGTGCCAGCGGACTTTTTGACGTCATCTTCACGTCATCGTTATAATGTCAAGCAACCTTCCAATTGTCGTCCGTCCAGACGTCAGTCACGTCTCCACCGTCTGTACTAGCAAAGCTGCGTAGCCTCAGGGATAGCTCCTCTGGGCCAGATGGAAATTACCTCCCGTCTTATTTGAAGGTGTCAAACAGCCAACTGACCCTCTAACCATGCGTTTGGATGAGGCGCTCTAACCGGATGCCGTCCTCATGAGTTGGGAAGTGATCAATGTAACTCCCACATTCAAGGTTGGTCGCCGTATTCTTCCTGCAAAATACAGAACAGTCACCGTCCTTACCAGTGCGTCCAAAGTGCTTGAGACGATCATATGTAATACCACTTCTAACTAATTGTCCGCTCAGAACATTCTTTTTAATGGCCAGAATGGCGTTCTTAGACGGTGCTGATGTGCAACAAACCTCCAATTGGCCACTGACCATCGAACGCGGTCAGCCGATCAAAGCATAGGAATAAATGTTGCGTGTACGAATTTTGCTAGGGCGTTTGATCGAGTAAGCCATGAAATGCTACTCGACAAACTTCACAACCCTGGCTTTCGCAGAAATCTTCTCAGGTGGCCATACTCCCACCTTACTAAACACCAGTACCGCATTCGGGCCAACGCGGGCTCCTCTTATCGCCAGTGGAATAATGGTGATGTTCCCCGTGGTTCGAATCTCAGACCTCTCCTCGTCCTGGTTGACATAAATGTTAACCTACTCAGTTCCATCTCCCAGTTGCTATTCATAGACTACGTCAAACTTTGACGTTGCAAAACATCTCACTAATGCTGTGCGCTTCTGCAATGCGGCTCAGACATTCTATTTGCCTGGTTTTAGGGCGACCTTCCGAACTTTATTGTAGAGAACTAAAAGTTAACACACATTCGACAAACCTTTAGCATCACTGATCACCTTAGTGGTACCATTCTTCAATCTACACCTATTGACAGGAGCTTGCGGACAGTTGTTTCCCAAGCTCTTCCAAGCTCATTAAACGCAGAAGAGAAAGCCATAAAACCAAGCAGGACGCTGACGCTCTCCAGGCAGCTCTTTGGTTAGTTTCCTCTCATGTGGTTTGGGATTCTGTATAGCGTCGTTCGACTTCATCTTGAGAATGGCCATGCAATCTCTAGACGGATGAATCCATTGTCGAGGATGTTTGAATAGGGTCCATACAAACCGTCCGAGGAGCGCGCGTGAGGTCATACGAAAAACTTAATGAATTTAAACTGTACGCGATCAAGTTTCAGAGGCTGTGGGGGTGATTTGTTGTTTACTTTCAAAATGCGTGAGACTCCCAACCACTCACGTGGTACACCATTTGGCACCTATACGAATGTTGCTTCGAGGGATCTTGCCCTCAAGCTAGAGCATCAGCAAAGTCAATCAGAATTGGTCGGCACAGATATCCCCGTTAATAGTCCGCCAGAATTGGATCTTTTTGCCTGGTAACCTATGTCTCTGAAGTTATCTGCTGGTGCTTTCCGAATTGTGCCTCCCTAGTGGGACAAGTGAGTATCCGTTCGAAATGAGATCGGTTTCACTAAAAAATTTAGGAAATCCATTTCATGGAGGAACAACCGAGATGTAAGTTCCAAACGTTACGGAACTAAAGAACGTGGCAGAATTTGGAAGCAAATCGCATATTTCGAAAAATGTCGTGAAAATACTGTAAGTAGCCAGCCCTGGCTTAGCTTGAACCAACCACAAGCCGTTCTTATCACGTGGGGGTGGATACCTCCTTGTTCTCCGGCGGAATCAACCTCAACATAGTTTTTTGGGCCCAGTCCCGGATAATTCCTCGTTCATCCTTCATCGAGGCCTGTTTTTCTGAAGTATCGTGCTCCTAATGCTAATTAAAAAAGCTGGCTTGTGCATTGCTGATTAATATCGAAATTGGCGCGTGCTCCACAATATTGCTCTGATAGCAAGCGTTACCAATAGTTAGACTGGCATCAGCGCCCTTTGCCAGTGGCCCAAAACCAACCCATTGAACTCATTTTCAGCAACTGTAAAGTCTTGCATACCAGATATAAGCAAAACTTCACATATTCCCTTAGTGGGATACCGTATCAAGTTGCAGACGGAGGAAACAAACTCAGCGCCTTTGTGACGCTCAACCTCTCGAGATCTCCTAATACTGAGGCAAACATTAGGAAGGCTGATAGCGCTCTAACCATCATGGAACATTTGTATAGGAAACTCGGGCCTCTTATCTGAAAACCCGGTAGAACAGCTTCATTCGTTTTCACCTCTAGCAAAGGACCCTTGTTTGATCTTCTTTTCTGCAGAATAGGAAAGGTTTTCAGGAGCAATTCGGAGAAATGCGGCTGAAGCTGTTCGTGGGTTGTTAATGAAACCTAAATTCAGCTGCCAAACTAACATTTTCTCCCAGAACCACCCAGACAAAGGTACAATCCAATACTGGCGTTTATGACCATGAGGGTCCCAAGTCATCCTTGAAGACCTCTGCTTACTCCTACGGATACTGGCTCATTTGAGAGGCATTTTTTGAAACTCGACAGTCAGTACAGCGTTTAAACCTCCCGTACATCGCTACTCCAATTCTTGATCCGTGTCTTAGCATGCTTTCCTGCACACAGTCATTTGTGTATGTTGGTCTGTCAAAAACTCATGCTCAGTCATACATATTGACCTACCTATAGTCTCACGTTTTTACCAATGGTAGGTAAGCAATTTTTCTTTTCCAGCCAGGAAAAGTCGCGACATGTAACTATCGTTCTGGTGCAGAGATCCCTTGTCTGGAGGAAAGCGGAACCATCAAAAGCTGTTACTTTCTACTTCCATCCACCACCCACCGACCCTCTCGAATGGCACAGCAACCGTGGAAATGAAGGAAAAATAACGTGAAGTGAGTCCCGGCCTACTCGACGGCGCTTAGAAGTGTGTCGAGCGGAGAGTGTGTAGGGTCCTTGTGTGCGTCAAACAGTACTCAAAAAGGTACAGACTAAATGGCTTTAGAGAATACAGTATCAGTGTAACGCAGCTTCCTGCCGTGTTTTCGATGTCATTTTGGTTTTCGATTGTGTTAATCGTACGCATGCCTTACTGGGCCTTTGACTTCATGGTGGTTTCGGTTGACCATTTCTGCAGGATCACCTACACAACGTTTACTTCGGAAAAAGGCTGTTCCTTGACGTGTTGAGGTTGCACAAAGTTGGTTCATGAATATAACGGATATTCAAAACTAAAAATTCCCGCGTGCCTGTTGTATTTTATAGTAGGAAACCGTAAAAATTTCGACAGCATATAGTCAACTCCATGCCGATTGACCGAAAACTGGGGGACTCCACTGAAAGCAACTAATCGTTGTCAAGTTTCACCTAAATGTTGCTATCCAAACTCTGTCTCAGGTCTTCTCGCTTGCGTGTAGAGTTTGAAGATCCTGTCAGTATGTCGAAACACCTTTGGAGTGAAGGACAGCTGCTGTCTGGCTCTACTGCAGGGATGCTGCAAAAAATATCAACCTTTTCACAGTCGTGATGACATCGATTGCTTGCCCAGTATAGTCGCGGTGGAAAATATTGAGGCCGTCACGGCACCCGATAGGTTCAATTTGAATGCAGACTTACTCAGGCTGGTATTTTTAGACCCTGCGGTAGGTGGACACGTATAACCTCGCCCGTCAGTCAAGCGTATTGCCGAACTTGCTGGCAGGGTAGGCACTTGCACTTACGTTAAAAGATATGATGACAAAAATCCAGCCTTTGAAACACGCCAACGCCCGAAAGCCCCCTCCCTCGACTACGGAACGGAGTTTCACGAACACAGCCAACGACACGGCGAGAATAACCAGGCTTTCGTACAGCAGTTAAAACGCCTAACCCGCCAGGGTTTCTTAACGGAGCCGATTTGAAGCGAGCTGGACGGAGTTTAGAGCAGCTGGTGTGAGGAATGGCTCAAAGGAAGGTTTGTGAGGGGTTTTTGAGGAATCCGTCCACCGAAGTCGAGCGGACTATTGAAATCGGACTGCATATCGACAGTCAGGAGCACCATAAGGCAGAACCTCGGCCCTGAACTTGCAGCAAATACTTCTGTTCAACTGTCAAGAAGGAACTACCAGCGTAACTCACAGACTCTGGTACGCAGTCAAGCGAATGGAGTCTGGAGTGAACGCCGCCACTTTCAACGGCTCCGTCGGTTCTCAGGAACGTGCGGTCATGACAAACATCTTAAGCGGGCCAGCATACAGATTTGATTGATCGGCTTCTGATGAGTTCCATGGCAAGGGTGCAAACCTAGGTAAAGTGCTTAATCTGATGAATGACATCGAAAAGCAGGAGGCTACCTGTGACCCGAGTTACCATGACCGAACAGCACATCTTTTGTCTCATTGGTATGAGAGCGTCCTGCAGCCTGGTAGAGCGAAAAATGGCAAACAGCCTGGCGGGATGCAACCGGCGCCGCTCACACAGCAGGTCATTTGCAGTCGACGAGACGCCTTCCTAGCTTCCTTCAAAGATGGGGGTCGAACTGAACGTTGGTTGGAACGCACCGCATTAATTAAGTAGTGGTTGTCGACGAATTGTCATGCGACGTGAGTCCAGGAATGGATGTGTTCAGTGGACCACACTGTCTCATAGTGTGAGCCCGGAGGAAGCTGTTTGTTAGTCGACCGATAAGTTGGCAACAAGGATCGACAAGTATAGCTTTCGCAGGTATCGTGTCCAAAGGTCGTCCCAAAGGGAACACGGTTATCTGGGTGCGAATCCTCGTTTTTCAATATTTTTTGGGATGTTAAAATCGAAGTTTCAGTCAAAGTACCTATAGTTCATCGGTTGTAAGCAAACAGTGTTTAGGAGAAAATTGAACACTTCGAAATAGTGCATAAAGTACCATCTTGGTGGTAAAACGTTTAGGCCGGTTTTGCAAAAACAATCCATTATTACAGTTGGCCCGCTTCAAGTCCTATGAAATCGTCCGTTGCAATTTCCGGTGGAAGTATCCGTGATCTCGTGGCTCAAAAGTGCTCAGTGTGCGACGTTCTGGAAGGTATCGACGAGAGGTACATCTACGGTCATACAATATCGGCATTGCAGTTCGACAATATTACTGCCAAACTTGACCATTAGATTTATGTAACAACGTTCCCGGCCACAGTATCTGCTTGAAATTTATACTCTTCCTCCTGTTTGCAGGATTCTGGACAGACTTTGGTCGACGAAATGATTTTTCTAGAAGTGCAGGCAAATGACACTAACATTTGGCTGTTTTCACCTCTGGTGCATATGAGACGTTGTATAAGCAGGTGTTACCTTCCACTTCATCCCAGATAACTTTCAGATATGCCGTCTGTTTACTGGAGTGTATTATTTCCGACTCGGCTGAGGTGGCGTGGAGTTCATACGAAACATTATGAGAAGCAGATTAACGTAGGTTACCTGTCGATTATCGGAGGGTATATTTTTCAGCCAGTCGCCAATCGAGGCTGAGAACGTCAGTTATCTATCGTGGTGGTGGAAGCTATTCTTGTCAAAATATCATTCAACGAATCTGAGGCTGATAGTCAACGTATATCCCCAAAGCTTCGATATAAGTTTCTCATCATTTTCCGCATGGGTTTGTTCTCACCGTTTTTCATGATAAAAGTCAACTGGACAAAGCAGATACTGGTGCGTGAATGTCATGATTGTCCAATGATCTGAAGTAAGGGTGATTAGATCAAGGGCGGACGAAAGTTTCTCAATAGCTTCTAAACCAAACAGCGATGAAGCGCAAGTATCCAAACCACTACAAGTTTCCACTGGACAAGCTAACGGATGGGACTAAAAATTTACGGACGGATTGACTACTCTGACTATGGATATCGTAGAGGTCTGTAACTAGAAAGCGACAGTGTTACGGCGTGCAGGAACTTTAAAGCATCAAGTCGATACGAGTAACCACATTCGAAACCGAACATCGCCAAGAAAAATATCGGCCTAGCACCAGCTAGAACTGCGGGAAGTAATTGAAAACATGCTCAAAAGATACGTTATCCAGCTTCCCAATGCACTTCGTGCCACCTCGGTAGTTCTGGTACAGAAGGACTGGAGGTTACGTCGTTATGTTGGCTGTCGGCTTTGAATAGGGTCGCGAGGCGAGACTCGTCCCTTCTTCCATGTACGGATGACCAACTTGAGGCGGTAATGGATCTAAACATCATACAAAGGTCAAGTCCAGACGCAAAGCTAAAATGTGATGAAACTTTAAAAAAACTGGCAGACAACAGTTCGTGATAATGCGCTGGTTTAGAGTTCCATCTCACTGAACGGTGGTTTCCAATAAGTATGATCCGTCGTGATATTCCAAAAAAGTTTTGAATCAACAACGGAGGCGACTGTGATGACAGATAAGTTCAGAGATATGCTGAAATAAACAGTTGAATCAGTTAGCCTTTAATCCTCCGAAATTCGGCACACCGGGGATAATGGGATACGGTTACTGTACCACACAAGTCAGTTCACGCTCTCTCTTTGAATAAACCAGTGGAACTAAGGACGTATCAAGGGGATACATTTGATTATGCGTAAGGCGATATATATTGTGGTATCATATTATGGCTGACATGCAGTAAAACAATGCCCTTCTTAGCGCTTCTCTATCATGACTGATTTCAGTTTAAGAATCATAAATTCATGAAATTTCCGTAAATTTAAGCTATCCGTCCCATATTTAATGAAGGAACCGTAAAGCCTTTCTCAACACCCCCTACTTTTGTACATACATCCCAATACTACATCCTATTTAGCTATTAGGGTTGAGGAATAAGATTAATTCCACTGCGGTATGTTGATAGGACCTGCGAATCACACGCGTCACTGATAAAATGACGTTGAACTACCATCATTTCCTCGGAGATTGATCGTTCTGTACCTTGTTGGTAGTCTGTCAATGCTCACGCGTGTGTACATTCCTACTGGACGACGTGCGCTGAAGTGGTTCAACGTAGTGTGACACTGTAGATTTCGGCGGGACACGCAGCAGACGGAGAACGCACGGCTCGCGACTCTCATGCGAAAAGTCTATTGTGGATTGGGTTAAACCCCAAGTGTACACGTAAAACTAAGAAAAGCAGAGGATGTCAAAAAGCAATGAAGTTATAGAGCAATAATTGCTGTACAGTTGCTGAAAAACTCCTCTCCCCTAGAGCGTTGTTCACGGTATGGGACCTTCGGAGATAAACTGAGTGGCGTTACTTTGCATAAACCGCAAAACAGACGGGAGGCTTGCATGGCTGTTGTCAACGCGTTTGTAGTGAAGGGACGTGAAAGGGCTATACATCGTTAGCAGATGTATGAAACTCCGAAACTGTTTATGGAGACTGCAAAGTGGAATTTTTCGGAAGATGTGGATGGGACGGAGTGGTTGTAACGGCCGAAAAAAGAGGATGCAGGCCGGAAGGACCTACATGGACCACTTATAAACGTTCGATGCTTATCGGATCATGATTGCCGCTGCGATTAATAATGAAATAATTGTCTTTGCGTTCGGTCGCTCAAGACGAACCGTCGTAGGGTGGCTGAAGGGACGTCCTGCGTGCGTCACCCCTGATAAACTAGAAGGGGCATACACACGGATTTTCGTGTGCTTGAATCTGTGTTGGCTTTCATCTTGTGCATATGCAACTTCAGACTTGTTGCATGAGGCACTTGGTCGACCCTAGTGGTGGTTATAAAATCCCCGTGCATTTCACTCTGCAAAGTAACGTGCTGCCATAAACATGTTCAGATGTGGTGCAGCCGGTGTCGTCTTTAATCACGCCAAGGATGACGAGGAAAGTGGGACGTAGATTTTCCGATCATTTTAAACCAGAAGTTGTGGAAGAAATGATGTTTTTAATCTTGAACTGTAAGCATTCCATTAAGTCATTGGTCATCAGGTGGTAGGCAGTTGATCGGAAGTGTTCACAGCCGAGTAATTGCTGCGGGTCACAGAATATTGTGAAGGCGTACTGAGAACCGCAGTCAGTAAAGTATGAAGCAAGCACACTGATGAGAAATATCCAGGTTTCCACAAACGTCCATGCAGTGTTTTCGGCTGAGATGTCCCGTTGCTCGCGGCTAGCAAGTAAAGCGATCAATGCAAGCTGGAAAGCGAGTAAAGCCGTTCGAGGCTGGAACTTTGCCTACTACATAAACATGAAGGTGTTAGAGGCGGTCAACCGGCATCCCGGAAATGCCAGGAGTGGTGATGGCGTAACGGTATGTGTTACTATGCTGACACGAAAGACGATGTTTAACCCATTCGCCTAGGTCCTTGCGAATGCCCGGACAAACAAAACACCCAGTGAATTGCTTCGCGGTTGAATGGATAATATGGTGGGAGATAGAATGAGAATGGCTGAAAATATTTCGCTTGTCATTAGAGAAAGCACACGGCTGGAGTTTACCGGTAGATATGTCACAGAATTCGGGTGTCACAATGGAGAATTGTTAGATGAACAAACCTTAGGGACGGGTGAGGACGCAACTGATTAACCACCGCATCGTTTTGCTGGGCCGCCGACATAATCTCTAAATCGTTAGGAGGTGCGGATAAATGACCAATATTAACGAGAGGTAAAACATCAGCGACCTGCTTGCTTGATCCATCGATGTAACAAGCTTTACGATCAGACCGTCTTCAGGCAACGCGTAGAGGACTATTCTGTTCAAGGGCCCGCCTCGTGTACACCGAATGCTGGGCGCTAGGCACTAACCCATGTGGGCCTAAAACTACTGGATCAGAAACGCACTGGTGCTCATACTCGTTCTGTCGCCAGAGCGTTTTAGTGCATGACCTACGCCATGTTAATTCGTAAGCTCCTCAGTTATGGAGTACAAAGCAAACTTTTCCAGTGTTTCCAGTTATACTTTGCCGATTGCGCATATGCAGCTTGCGTAAGCAGTGCACTCTCCATCCGTACGTCTGGCTTCGGCAGGAAATTCCGAGGTTTCCTTCTTGTCCCGCTGTTTATTTGTTCTGATATTTGCCAATGGCCTTCATCTCCTTGACTACGGTTTCTCCATTATTTTGTGCCGATGCCGTCAGAATGTGACGTGCCACCAACACCGGTAATGTTTTTTGGTCTTCTTTATTTATGGATGACTTGTTGTTAGCTCATTTGACAACGGAACCTCCTGAGCATTCATGTCGGTTGATGTTCAGCAGGTGAAATTGCGCTACGTCGATAGGTCATCCCATTAACCTGACTGTCCAAAATATCGGACTACAATAAGGACAGCTTTCTCCAACGCATGTCTGAAGGGATCGGAATGCTCTTCCTGACTTACTTTCCCCTCAACTCAGCCTCAATTTTCATGGCGTGCCCTAGTCAAAACTTGTTATCTTAGTTCGGGTACTGCGCCTCTTTCTCCACTTCGGCCCACTGATGAGAAACGTGAGATACAGACTCCTCGAAAACTTCCGCTTTGGTTTTCGTCACCATCCATCTTATCCACCTTTAAAACGCTTGCACACTAGTGCCCAAAGTTTGCTTGATATGTTGGACGAAACGGAGAAACTCAACTATTCCTCAGAGTTATTACTTTTGACGATTACCGAATTCTGGCTCTACGCGGTTTGTTTAGACTCTCAGCTGAGAGTCAAGAGCATGCTTCATCTTTCATGCCGATCGAACTTTTGGCATGGCGCGCTGATGCTGTTCATACTCACACTTCACTACATGCAGCTCAGCTTTTATCGTCTCTGTATTGTCTGCAATACCGGAGTCCACCTGGCGATCCACAAAACTGACCTTGTCGGACAACCCTCCAGCGTATTCTTTCGTCCTCCGCCCTCGGATCTTCCCTGTGATAAACTAATTATCGCCGGGTTGAATGGATTAGCTCTATCGGGGCATTCACAACTCCTTGTGATGAGTGGATTGCACGCCTGAAAGTAATTTCCTCACGCGGGCTCCAAATGTTCAGTGGCTGCAAAATTACTAGCTCAATAGATAGTTAGGTCTACCAGAATACATGTTTATCAACACAACGTGTCAAACCCATCAGACCCCATCTCGAACGGATGAAGTACTTGCCAATAGGGATTTAAAGTTCGATAAGGCCGGAGTAGCAGCCTGGCCACTATTGAATGGCCCTTAGGATATCTGGGGCTAAGTCTAATCGATAGTCATACACTTGCATTCGAAAACTAATCGCACGCCTGTCATTCGGAAGACCGCTTCTACTAGCAATTAATGATTCACGAGTCAATTTGTTTCCGACCCTGAACCTTGTTCCGTTCCGTGTTTTTCACCAGTGAGGTAAAACTGGGTGTTCCCGAACCGGTGTTTCCCTCAGCACTTATCGGTAGCAATTTTGAAACTGCTTATGTGCCAGCGGACTTTTGACGTCATCTTCGACCATGTTCATTGCCACTCATTCGTCTGTCCAGACAGCCAGTTCACCGGTCTCCACCGTCTGTACTAGCAAAGCTGCGTAGCCTCAGGGATAGCTCCTCTGGGTCAGATGGAAATTACCTCCCGTCTTATTTGAAGGTGTCAAACAGCCAACTGACCCTCTAACCATGCGTTTGGATGAGGCGCTCTAACCGGATGCCGTCCTCATGAGTTGGGAAGTGATCAATGTAACTCCCACATTCAAGGTTGGTCGCCGTATTCTTCCTGCAAAATACAGAACAGTCACCGTCCTTACCAGTGCGTCCAAAGTGCTTGAGACGATCATATGTAATACCACTTCTAACTAATTGTCCGCTCAGAACATTCTTTTTAATGGCCAGAATGGCGTTCTTAGACGGTGCTGATGTGCAACAAACCTCCAATTGGCCACTGACCATCGAACGCGGTCAGCCGATCAAAGCATAGGAATAAATGTTGCGTGTACGAATTTTGCTAGGGCGTTTGATCGAGTAAGCCATGAAATGCTACTCGACAAACTTCACAACCCTGGCTTTCGCAGAAATCTTCTCAGGTGGCCATACTCCCACCTTACTAAACACCAGTACCGCATTCGGGCCAACGCGGGCTCCTCTTATCGCCAGTGGAATAATGGTGATGTTCCCCGTGGTTCGAATCTCAGACCTCTCCTCGTCCTGGGTTGACATAAATGTTAACCTACTCAGTTCCATCTCCCAGTTGCTATTCATAGACTACGTCAAACTTTGACGTTGCAAAACATCTCACGAATGCTGTGCGCTTCCGCAATGCGGCTCAGACATTCTATTTGCCTGGTTTTAGGGCGACCTTCCGAACTTTATTGTAGAGAACTAAAAGTTACCATACATTCGACAAACCTTTAGCATCACTGATCACCTTTAAGTCGGTACCATTCTTCAATCTACACCTATTGACAGGAGCTTGCGGACAGTTGTTTCCCAAGCTCTTCCAAGCTCATTAAACGCAGAAGAGAAAGCCATAAAACCAAGCAGGACGCTGACGCTCTCCAGGCAGCTCTTTGGTTAGTTTCCTCTCATGTGGTTTGGGCGAGGTTGCTTTACGCGGTCTGTTCGACTCATCTGGCGACGATGGCCCATGAACGCTCTAGACGAGGAATCCATTGTTCGAGGATGTTTGAATAGGGTCCATACAAACCGTCCGAGGAGCGCGCGTGAGGTCATACGAAAAACTTAATGAATTTAAACTGTACGCGATCAAGTTTCAGAGGCTGTGGGGGTGATTTGTTGTTTACTTTCAAAATGCGTGAGACTCCCAACCACTCACGTGGTACACCATTTGGCACCTATACGAATGTTGCTTCGAGGGATCTTGCCCTCAAGCTAGAGCATCAGCAAAGTCAATCAGAATGTCGGCACAGCATTCCCCGTTAATAGTCCGCAGAATTTGGATCTTTTTGCCTGGTAACCTTGTCTCTGAAGATTTCTGCTTGCTTCCAGAATTTGTAGTGGACAAGTGAGTATCCGTTCGAAAGTCGTTCACTAAAAATTTAGAAATCCTTTCATGAGGAACAACCGAGATGTAGTTCCAAACGTTACGGAACTAAAAGAACGTGGCGGAATTTGGAAGCA
>LOND01003981.1:37270-48293 GCA_014220965.1 Paragonimus kellicotti
GTTCGCTCTTGTAAGGCAAGTTCATATAGATGGCTTTCGGAATGCCGGCAGAAAACTCACGGTCTTTCGGCTCCCGTAGTTGCATATTTCGAGCTAGGATTTTGTCCGGATATCCATTGGCACGAAACGTTTCATATAAGAGCTTGAGCTCATTATCTTTCATGTTATCAGTACAAATTTTGTAAATTCGATTTGTTAAACAACGTATCAAGTTCCGTTTCTGTTTCATTGGAACAAAGCTGTGGAAATGGGTATATTGGCCATTCCACGTCCGTTTCCTGTGCATGCCCCTTTGAATCGATCCATCTGCACGTTTCAATAGTGCAACATCAAGGAAAGCCAGTTTTTCATCCTGTTCCATTTCCATAGTGAACTTCAGTTTCTTGTGAGCAGAGTTGGCTAGTGATAACAGGCAGTCAGTATCAATGCTGCTATCGACGATACAGAAAATATCATCTACGTAACGTTTATACAGCACGCACTGATCTATTAGTCCTGTTAGCTTTCTTTGTTCTATCATGCCCATGAAAATGTCAGCCAGCAAAGGGCCTAACGGCGAGCCCATTGCGACCCCATCCTTCTGGCGATAGATTTTCCCATCAAACTGAAACTGGATGTCTGCGTGCAAACTAACAGCAGGTCTTTGAGTTGTTCCACCGGCATTCCGAATTGCATATTATTCGAGTGGATGTAATCAAGCATAAAATCAATTGTCTCTCTGAGTGGCACGTTCGTGAACAGCGAGCACACGTCCAATGATAACATTCTTGCATTTTCAACAGTCTGATTTTCTATAGATTCAATGAACTGAAACGTATCCTTGAGGCTATTTGGAGCTAGTCTGTTGCGGAGTGGTTCCAAAAGTTCGGTTAGCCACTGAGCCAGTGCATGATACGGTGAGTTTATCATGTCTAAAATCGGGCGTAGGGGCACGCCATCCTGGAAGACATCACTCAGAGGGCACGAGTTAAAGATTGTGAAGCAAGGAGCTGGGACTCAAATCCGGGCCAACTTTTTCTCATATAGGCTTGTGAACAGTTGAAACAAATTACCGTCCGAGGTGATGTTGTTCAACACGATAACTGGCTTCATGCGCGGACTTCGTGCTTGTAAGTTGGCATTATGTCCGGATACAAAATAACGATGGAGTGACCAGAGTCGACTTAACGCAATGGCAACCCTTTCTCTTTCCCCTGTCCTCATTTTTGTTATGGTGTTGATCTCACGTTCATTATTAGCTTTGGACAAGTTGCGTAGGACGTCCTAAGTTGATTGTTTGTTTCTCCTTTACTGTTCTTTTAGCGTAAGCAGGAAGTTTTGGTCATGTCATGCGAGAATCTGATGGAGATTATGGTGGCACCAGCATTGGCTTTCACCCTGCTTACTAATCTGAGCACACCATGATAGCTGATGGTGATTCCATTACCGCTTCCATCCAACATTCACCCTCCGGCATCCGAAGGTCGCTTGCATAGCCCTGATGAGGACTTGGTCAAGAATGTTCTCGCTGCTCATTGAATGAAGTACTGTGTTCTACCTACCCCCAAAGGTTTCGCAACAATGTTGAAGGAAAGTTTTTCTTCACTTGTTACAGCACGACGGAATTATCGGAGCTCACAGGTGCAAGAAACTGGGAAGCAACCAGCCACTAACTTCGTATCCTTTGACCCGAACTGAACTGGGCAAAACTGGCCAACGGACGAAGAGCTTGCAAGTTGCATTTGGGAGGCTCGGTGCTTGTGTGTTCTATGGGAAGGGCTAATGATGATAGATGACATCTTCTACATACAGTTGACACGCGTATCCTGGAAGTGTTGTCGATCCTCAAACGAAAATGGTGCCAACGACACGACAGAACGCCGCGGCAAAACAGACGTCGTCAGGAGAACGGCAAACACTCGCTGCGTTCAATTAGCTGCACGACTGAAGAAAGTGGCAATGAGCTTGTATCAAGGCTCCTATAGCAGGCATACACAAAAAATGCGCACAGATGAGATAGCTGGGAAAACACAGCTGTAGCCGGGTTCCTTTTAGAAGCCACACGTTCGCTGGTCACTATAAGTTCGCTTGGATCACTTCTTTCTTTCGTCGTTCGGATATTGCATTTGTTCTGGATTTTCAGACTCATCATTCCCCGGCCCAGTGATCCATCGTCCCAACGCACGGAACAATCAGAAGCTCAGTTTCCTATTTCCGTCACCGACCTATTAAACCCACTGAAGTCCATGAAGTGAACCTACACGGTTCTCTGCCGTGTATCAGTACATGTTAGCCGCTCTCCCGGACTTGCAATCGGAATGTCTCCTCCGGACTGCGTGATTTTTCACGTCCCCATTACGAGTGTGGCTGATGCACAAACGCCTAGTGCGGCTCAATCCAAAAAAGAAACACTTGAAATCGATTCAGCACCATCAGTTGGAGCGCCGTCACGGAATACACTCACGCAAACAGTTGCACTGGCCCTGTTCCAGCTCGTCAACCGGTCGACTCTGTGACATTACTACCAGAGTATCTGCAAGAGTTGACTTGGCAGACTTCCGGTGGCCTTATCCAACCTCTTGTTCGTATTTGGCTGATTAACGTTGGCTTGTTCTTTCTTTGGCTCTTTTCTGCTACTTGCCCTCACCGATTCGTGCCAATCGACTACTGGATTCCCGGATTTTTTCGTCATCCAGTTTCCGCGTGGTGTCGAAACTTATTTCGGGTTTCCTTCACACATGTCTCTCATTATCCATGAAAGGTTTGAATATGCTGTATTCGAGAAGGTTCTGTGACCAGGTCATCTTTGTTTGCGAAATTGTACCTCGTGATCCACTGTCTGCCGGTTACAAACCGATCTAATTCGACACTAGGTTCTATAGTCATGGACCGTGTAAAAACGCTGATTTTCTTCGTCGTCTCCCAACTCCAGTGGAAGATCATTGGTGGATTGGCTTCAACCTACAAGTTCCATGGTTTACTTAATGTCTTCCCGGCTATCTTCAATTGCGCATGCTATGCGATCCACTTTGGGGTCAAATTTCGAGGGCGTTCTGATAATTGTTGCAGACGGTTGAACTAACTTTGTTCGTTACGGCCTGTTGTTTGGTTTGAGTTGTAGACGGCAACCACACTACATTGGCAGTGGTGGCAGGTTTCTGGCTGTGATCTACGCGATCCCACTCGTTGGCGGCCTGGGGTCGTGGCCGATAGAGTCAGCGGATGTGAATCGTAAAACCTGGTTTGAGAACAAGTTGTCGCGCCCGCTTCGCTTTCTAGTGGTCCTCTCCATATACTCGACTACTTTGTACCAAGCTGATGGTTCGCAGTTGTATCATGGTAGCTTATTAGTTGTAGTTTCGACTTTCAGTTCTTCACATCGGAAACTACCCAATACCATGTTGTTACTGCTCGACTTCCGGTGTGCATGATTTGTCAATACGAGTCTTTCGTTGAGCTCATTAGAGATTCTCTTCCGCTGTCTGATCTGTCTAACATAATTCTCGTCTTTGTTTCGTCCACTCTGACGATACTTGAGGTAGAAAAAATCAACGTTTATTGTATCTTTTGTCCGTCTTTTGGTTAACATACTGCGACCAATAAACCCTCCAGTCCTGAGAGGACAGTGGTCGAGACTCAATCCTAGTGAGGGTTAGTTATCATTTTCCCACACCCGGCGATTTTGACGACGATAACCTTCTCGTAAATCCGGATAACATCCCAGGGCTGCAACACCCTACGAATCAACTTCTTAGGCGGTAAACGTAATGTACTCAAGACTTACTGGACGTTCGTTTCTCACCAGGACGATGAAAGCGGATTTTCGGCTCCTTTATCGATGTTGATATGACGGAGATCGTGGATACGGTGTGGCAATGCCACATTCCTCCTTTGCCCGATCCAGTCATAATTGATGAGAGCCACCTGGTAGACAGAGTGATCATCAAGCCACCACTTGGTCACAGTGACCACTCTCTGCTCACCTTTGATCTTATCTGTTACTGGTTACAACAACCAGTAAAAAAGTCCACAGTTCGGGAATTGTAATCCACGGCTGATTCTTATGGTCTGAGAAATGCTTGGGATTACTTCCACTTGATTATGATTCAGTGGACCGGAACTACTATGAGTTTCAAACCGCGAGTCAGAGAGCGGACGACTTATCTGTATCTCACCAACTTTGCACTTTCTCTTATCGACCACCACTTTGGCGTAGATTACGTCGTCTCCTTCATGACCGTTCCCGCCTATTCGCGATGTATAAGCTTGTGGGAAACTCGGGAGACGTAAGTGCGTACCACATTGTTCGGAATAGGTGCAAGCAGGAGATCTGTGTACACACCGAACCCATACAAGAAAAGATTCTCACTAAGGGCCAACGGGAACAAAACTTCTTGGACGTAGGCGACGACTAAGAACGAATAAACCTCCTGTTCCTTCCTTGCGACTAACCGAAAGCGTGACGTCATCGGATCCCCTAGTTGTGGCCGAATTATTTAGGTAGTACTGTTCGGTAATCTACAACGCCGCGCTTCCACAAACTGGCACCCTATTCTACTGCTGAATAACCTTCGGTGACCACTCGTTACCGCTGAGTTTTCTGTATTAGATGTTGAGACCTTTTATTGAAGGTTAATTCATAAAATGCAACGAGTTCTAACGGAAAGTATCTCATAATCCTCAAAGAAGTATCTGCAGGTATGGCAGAACCTCTTTATAAGTTTTCTAACCGACACTGCGGCTTGGCATTTTCCGTGGGGAATGGGAGGCGGCGACGGTCACGTCCATCTTCGAAGTGGGTGATCGGTACTCCCCGGATAGTTAGTTACCGGCCAGTCAGTCTTACTAGCATTCCGTGCAAGATAATGGAGCGCTTATTAAAGCGTGCCATCCTCAACCACTTCTTATCAAACCATCTTTTCATTCCACCCAGCATGACCTTCCTCCTAACCCGTCATGCGTGGTAAATACGCTTAGTTTCATGCATAGTCTGATGGAGGCCAAAGTCGGTGACCTCATCTCAGACGCCATCAGTTTTGACGTCGCCAGGGCTTTTAAGCATGTCCCACACGACCCCCTGAAACACAAACTGGAAGCCTATGGTATTCAAGGAGAGGTTCTTCGCTGGATTGCCTCTTTTCTCGATAATAGAACTTTTAGAGTTAAAACCGGTTCAGATCTTTCATCTCCGTCTCCGTTCCACTGGAGCTCCCCAAGGGTCAGTATCAGATCTTCTTTTGTTTCTTATTTACACAATCCACTTTCCGTACAATATTTCCAGCGACGCGCTCCTACATGTCGACGACTTAAAAATCTGGAATGCCGCTGATCCCAACGCGCCGCAGGCTAATCCTCACGCGATTAAGCACTGTCCGGTCGATCGGAATCTTCAGCTGTATGACAATGAGTGCATTCGGTGGAGACTCTGGCAATGCCTTCGTGATTCATAGTGCATTCGGCACAGTAGATATCATGAAAATCGATCTGAAGAAAGATCTGGGCATCTGGTTGTCGTCTAACTTATCTTTCGCCTATCACCATGAGATGGCGGCAAAAAGGATCTTGCCGCTCTTAGGATGATTAGATGCAATTTCGCTCATGTGGACAGTGGAGCGTTTCAAACGCCATACGGGATTTATATAGAAACGTTCCTCAAGTCAGATCGTGTATACCAGCTTGGTGACAGATATGCTCGGTTTCGATCGTGTCCTGCGCTCGGATACCAAACTAATCATGGGCCTAAGAAATATCCCGTACGGGTCTCGACTTGTAATTCCTTAGTTCACTGCTCATTGTTCATTAGTAGAGGGTAGGAGTCGTCGACTGTGTGAGGCGCTTCACTGAACTTCACGACACCGGGATAAGCAGGGTGTTAACTATTCGCCTTCTTCCAGTGCGCTACCATATTCACATCTAGGAGCCACTTAAAGGCCAAATCGTTGGGTGCCAGAAACACCTGCATTGGTAGCGCTCTAAGCTATTGACAGCCCACCGAGACAGATGAAGTACAGAGTGAAGTTGCCCTGATCGCCGCTTGAGAAGCGTGACAGGATGACCCCGGAGTCTGTGCTCATTTCGGAGGGCAAAGTCTGATCTGAGGTCCCCGCCAATATCACCTGGAAAAGTGCGGCGAAACACAATAAGATCCCCACGGAGTCGCCTTTAACTCTTCGGGTACATGTTTAGACATTCTAGCAACCGGTTATAGGGGAAAGCGCTCCCGTCCCAGCAAGACGTGTGCTGCCCTCTCTACTCTTCAAAGTTGAGACACTCGCTTTGTGTGCACAGAAACACTGCGGCATGGCCGTACTCTAGTCTCTCACGAACGTGAGATGAGAAGAGTAAGCGAAAGGCATCCCTGGAAACCATAGCAAAAGATCGACGGATGGTACCAAGAACCTTCCGGCTTTAACACAAACCGCGTTGTGTTAGCCAGTGACTTGAAGGTTTCTGATACAAGCGCCCGAGGTTACGTTCGGTGTTACACTGTGCTGGAATTAATGTGACCTCCGATGTGACATGATCTGACATTCCTGACACATCCCGGGTGCACAAATGAGCGTTTTTGCTGGTTTAGAGGCAAGCTCCGCAGAAATCGCACCTAAATCCGGTTGCGAAACTTCGCTATCCTCAACCGAAGAATCCGTCCCCCAAACTTTCCATGTCATCAGCAAAAAGACGAAGGGCAGGCGACTACAAATATGTCCAATAGATCATTGTGAGAACCAAAAACAAGGACCCGAGTACTGACCCTTGTAGCACATCAATTGGGGTAGGCAGCCATTCAGATAGGTGTTGCTTGACTTTGACAGCGAATGACCTACCATGGAGGAAGTCTAATTCCTATCCTATACTATTATTTGAGCTGACAGGGTACACTGACAATTTGGTGAGCGAAAGCCTTGTTGAAATCTAGAAACGCCATGTTGACGGTCACGTCGTTAGCTTTTGCTCCCACATATCGCTCACCGACAAGCAGGAGGATCGTCCAGCAGGATTTCCCACGCGGGATCCGTTCTGCCTCTCACTGAGAATCGAGAGTTGGCCCAAGGGCCCCTGAAGACGACTCGCTACCGATCGCAACATCACTTTGCCAAGCACGCAAGTCAAACGTACTGGTCATTAGTTGACAGCTTCTGACTATCCTACTCCCTTACACATATTCAGCGATTCAGCGATTCAGCGATTGATACACGGGTTCGAGGCAGGGGCCCAAAGTACCCGGATCCAGTCGGTTTTTCTTGTTCAGTGTCAAGCGGGCTTCCGTTGATCTAAAATGCAATCATTGAAAACAGGGTGTAGCACCGCTCTTGGGGATTACAGTAAATACCAAGAACAGAGTAAGGTTACATGAATAATGACTATTTTCCTAAAAAGACACGAGCAATGCTTTTAAGCGATCCTGGAAGTACGCTAACCGACCTAAACGGAAACTGTTCCAAAGGTTAATAACCCTGTAAGAAAAGAACTGCTGCCTAAGGAAGGTCCGAGGACGAAGCTTGAAAAGCTTCCTGTTGTGTCCTCGCCGGCCGTCATCATTCGCTATCATGAAGAACTGTTCAACGAGACCTACTCTAAAGAAGAAGTGTGTGAGAATTAAATCACCGCGGAGTCGTCGATATTCAAGTGGATATAGATCAAGAATTTCAAGTCGAGACTCGTACGCGACATTTCTCAAGCCCGTGACTAGTTTGGTAGCCGCGCGCTGGACACGCTCAACAGTTAATATGTCTTTCTTCAGGCCGGTATACACGACCTGATTGGCATACTCGAGAAGCGGCCTTATATAAACTCCGTAGAGCGTCTGAAATGCACTCTTGTCTATGCGGGGAAAGTACGCTTGATCATCCTAAGAGCGGCAAATCCCTTTTTTGCCGCCATCTCATGGTGATAGGCGAAAGATAAGTTAGACGACAACCAGATGCCCAGATCTTTCTTCAGATCGATTTTCATGATATCTACTGTGCCGAATGCACTATGAATCACGAAGGCATTGCCAGAGTCTCCACCGAGTGACATGTGTGCGCATTTATTGTCATTCAGTGGGAGACTCCCAATCGTCTGACCAGCGCTTAATCGCGTCAAGATCAATCTGTAATGCACTGGGATCAGTGGCATTCCAAATTTTTAGGTCATCGGCGTATAGGAGGGTGTTGCTGGAAATATTCTCCGGAAGGTCGTTGATGTAGATCAGGAATAACAGAGGACCTAACACTGACCCTTGAGGAACTCCCACAGAAATGAAAGAGGGAGATGAGAGATCTGATCCGGTTTTAACTCTAAAAGTTCTATTATCGAGAAAAGAGGCAATCCAGCGAAGAACCTCTCCTTGAATACCATAGGCTTCCAGTTTGTGTTTCAGAGGGCCGTGTGGGACACGGTCGAAAGCCTTGGCAAAGTCAAAGAAGATAGCATCTGAGATGAAGCCATTGTCTTCGGCCTCTGTCAGACTATCCATGAAAACAAGCATATTCGTTATGCATGACCGGTTAGGAAGAAGCCAATGCTGGGTGAAGAAAAAAGGGTTTGATGAGAAGTGTGAAAGGATGAACGCTTTAATAAGCGCTCCATTATCTTGCATGGAATGCTAGTAAGGCTGATTGGCCGATAGCTAGTCGGAGAGTGCCGGTCTCCCGCTTTAAATATGGGCGTGACCGTCGCCTCTTTCCATGCGCTAGGGAGAATGCCAGTCTGAAGTGTCTGTCTAAACAGCTTATAAAGGGGTTCTGCCAGACTAGCAGCTGCTTCCTTGAGAATCCTGGGATGGATCTTGTCAGGACCCATTGCACTGTATGAATTAACCTTGAATAAAAGGTCTTCAACATCTAGCACAGAAAACTCAGCGGTAACCAGTGGTTGCTGGAAATTCTGCAGCGGTAGGACGGGGTGCCAATCCGGCGGTGAGACGTTGTAGACTGCCGAATAGTATTCTCTGGTAACTCGGCCACAAAACAGTGGTCAGATTGAAGGTTCCCCGTCGGACATTCGCAAAGAAAGAGCCGAGGGTTTATTCTTTCTTAATCGTCGCATATGCTTAAATAAGAAATTCTTGTTCCCGCGAGCTCTGAGGAGGACCTTTTCTTGTACGAGTTTGGTGTGTTCACGGATTTCCCGCCTACACCTATTTCGAACAATATGGAACGCACCTAGGTCCTCCGAGCTTCCCGTAAGCTTATGCTTCGCGTATAAATGAGAACGTTCATCGAGGAGACGACGTATTCTGCGCGGAAGAGGTGGCCGATAAGAGAAAGTGCACAGTTTGCGCGGTACAAATAAGTCGTCTACTTTCTCAATCGCACTTTTAAATGCGTAGTAGTTCTGGTCCACGGAGTCATAACAGGAGAAGTGACCCTGGTAGCTTCTAGACCGTTAAGAATCAGCCTGGCTAAAAATTTCGAACTGTGGACTTTTTACTGGTTGTTGTAACCAGTAACAGATAAGATCAAAGGTGAGCAGAGAGTGGTCACTGTGACCAAGTGGTGGCTTGATGATCACTCTGTCTACCAGGTGGCTCTCATTAATGATGACTAGGTCAAGCAGAGAGGACTCTGACCAGGACGATGCCGCGTCGGGGCGTTGACATGCTGTGTCCACGCTCTCCGTCGTATCAACGTCAGTAAGGAAGTCGAGAATCCGCTTTCACATGACCTGGTGAGAAACTGTTGCCCATTATCTTGGGTGCATTAAAGTCACCCATAATAAGCAGATGAGTGTAGTGTTGTAGTCCTAGGAAGTCGTCTAGGTTTACAAGAAGGGTGTCGTCGTCGGAGACGTCGGATGAGGAGAGAACGATAAATAACTCCCACTAGGAGTGAGTCGTGGCCACGTAACGCCAGTCGAAGCCACAGAGCGTCACATTTATCAGAAGAGTGAAATCCACCGATAACCGTGGGTATTGGGAGACAGTGGTGAAAGAAAATCGCAGAACCCCCCATTCTCCCTCTGGCGGAGTCAGCTCGGTAAACTGAATACCCGGGGACACTCAGTTCACTGTCGCTGATATCATCTGCGAGCCAGGTCTCCGTGAGAGCAAACATGTGGGGTTGTGTATCATGAATCAACTGTCTGATTTCCGGTAATTTATTAAACAGACTCAGACAGTTCGTATACATGCATTTAAGAGCTACTTCCTCGCTGGACTTTGCGAGGAGAAGAAGAGAAGAGTGCGAGGAATCGCTTGGAAGAAGACCTAAAATTGAGGAGGGTGGTGGGGTTGCACTCGGTCTGTGCTGCCGAGTGGTCCTGATGACCCTCCTCTGGGGCTGCAACCGCGACGTCACCGCTTGTGCGTATGTCAACGTTTCTACGGGACGTTTGACATGCAATCTCGGTGCCGCAATTTGCGACCTCTGCAGCCCCAATTCCGCTTGGGAGGGTGTTTGAGATTTCCACCCACGAAAATTTGACTTCTAACTGCCTGAAATGCAAGGTTGTGAAGAGAGCCATGTGCGCCGGCTTGCTGGACCTGCTGAGTGAAAAGTATCCAGTGGAGCGGGCCAAAGTAATGCTTTCTGAGTCGCAGGAGGCGGCCCCAACAGGCTCCCATTATTACGAATTCTTGGAAGAAAGAACTTTCTGCGGGGCCTTTTGGTGGATTTTGGCTTAGGTAACTCGTGAAACTGCTTTTGTGCAGTTTCCGTGTCTTTGACACTTGCGCCCGGGCTTGGGGCGTCAGTTGTTGGGGTGCGACTACAGAGACGGCGTCCGCTCATGCCACTGGACACATACGCTTGGTGGAATACTGAGCAGACACTACGACCTAATCTCCAGTTGTAGCTCCGTCAGCCATAATCGGTGACTTAGTCTTAACCTGCTGCTCACGCTTAGCCCTCTCTTGTCGACATCGATCGAAAGATACGCCTTTCAGGAGGGCGTTGGCAGATTTCAAAACCACTGTTTTCTCCACGACCATCTCAGGAGTGAGCGTGGCTGGCAAGGTTACCAAAAGGCCAAGGGACTTTTGGTTGTCTTAGCGCGCAGCCTGCTCGCAAGTACGAGGTTGATGAGGTTTGGGGGGGGAATGAGGAAGCTAAGACTGTCCTAC
>LOND01003982.1:12978-24677 GCA_014220965.1 Paragonimus kellicotti
TCCAGTGACATGAATTGACTTGAGTCGATGCTTCCCAGTTAGAAATAACATATTTCACCAACTTCGCTGTATGCGTTGAAGGTATGTACGTAATCCGTACATCTTTGTCTTCTTCTGCAACAAGTTTCAGATTTTATTAAGCCAAAGAAAGCAATGAAAACTATCCTGATCGCGGTACACGTCGAGAGATTATGCCTAGTATTCAGCTGGATGGGATAGAAGGAATAATCACTTCCGGGGATGACTTCAGACCCTTTCTCACCCATCTGTCAGTGCCTGAGAAAACGAGTTCGACATATGTTTTGGTCATGGATCTGTTTGGAAATGTTAACTCAGGTTGCTTATTAAATATTTTCAACTCGCTGAAGTGGTCTTATCGGAAGCCAGACCTTCAAGTTTGACATTTGTATATCATAAATGACGCTGCACTTGTTGCGAGTGTAAAACGAAGTCATGTATTCATTGTTCATCCAGTGACCTTCGCAGATAGCTGGCATAAACTGGGGCGATTATCAGTGCACTATCGAAAAGGTAAGAAAAACTTGCCCTCGTACATTAAGTGTGTGGTCAGTTTTATTACGACGTGTGATGCGTACTTTGCATAAACTGGAGACGTCTCAGAAGGAACTCGTTACAGTCACAACTTTAAACAAACCATTTGATTTGTAGAGAATATTTGTCCATCGTCCTGGTGTGGGCAGTTTAGAACGACTGAATGCCGTCTGCAGTATCGAAGTCTTCGACAAATGAAGTGTCCAACTGAGTTTTCACTCATTCATTGTTATCCCAGCTCCAATCTTCCATCAGACCGACATGTGCTTCAAACGGCCAGCCTCATCGATAAATCTATTTTCTTCCAACAAAGATTTCAATATCTGTAAAACTTCTCTGGTTCCTGTCATGCGCACAGATATGAATCTCAGCAGTACAAAAATTTCAGTCTATTCTGTGGCTGTTTCTAATGGAACCGTGACATTTTTTTCAGATAACTAAGTAAACATAGCTACATGCGGAGGATTATTACAATGACCGACTTGGTGAGCGATACATTTTTTATCATCACACGTAACTTTCAGCACACGCGTTTGTAACTATTAGGAACGGTTCTGCGCTCCAAGATTGTCTACCAAGCGAAGTCAGTACTGATAAATTATTAGTAGGTTCAGTAACATTTTACAACGTTTCGACAAACCTGTTATCCTAGATTGGACATAGTGAACACGGAGACCATGTCAGATTAAAGTTGGAAATATCAGCTGGTCGATATGGTGCACAATCAATCAAGGTACACGTTACATTTCTGTAGACTACGAAAAATAAACCTTGGACATACTACATACGACAAACTGCTGAGGAACGTCGCACATTTGGGACGTGATACACTCACAACTGTACTTTTTTCCATGCAGATTGGGTCAGTATATCGAAAATATCTGGTCGGTTGGTGCAATTGTCATCTGGAAGGCGATGACGGAAGAGTAACACCATCGCAGACTGAAAAAGTTCAATAGCATGGCAACATCTTCGGGGAAAACGGGAGGTATATAGTACCAACAATTGAAGTGTGCGTTAATTGGGGTCACTGACCGAGCTAAGTTAAATCCATCTTAAAATTTGCTTCACGCGCTAATTATAAAAAAGTGTAGCTAAAGGTGCAATATGTCGTAAACCGACATGAAGCGGACAGTAAATTAGTTACCTCATGGGAGGAATTATGACTGCAGAAGGATGTAGTGTTTTACTAATTATCCCGATACGTTCATCAAGTGTCCCAACAACTTAGATGATCTCCGATTGATCCGACTTACAATAAACCTGAAACGATTTTAAGTGGACTACAATACAAATACGAAAACCGAAAAACGCCAACCTCTAGTGTTCAAGTGTGTTTATAGTGAAACTGCAAAGTCGTTTAGCTCTCATGTTATTTGGGCCGCCCAAGGCAGACCCATGCCTCCAGTTAACAATCTTGAGTGTATAGTTGACCTCAGGTTTTTCACCTGCGCCTGTGACGGCATAAAAATTGGAATGTGAACAGACGGTTAGCAAAGCGGGTCCATGTGGCTGCGATATTCAATCGGCCATCCAGACAACCGTGTGTCAGATAGTCAAGGCTGTAATGTATACAGCTTATGCAGTCTCGTGCAACATGCGACAAAATTTGACAGTCCAGATGACTTCATCGTTCGGCATGCTCACAGAATGCGATCTAATGAAACTGCCTATCCGTATTAAGACCTCGTTACAGTTTAGTTAACCTCGCTTTGTACCTAGAAGAAATTAGCAGTTACATTGCTCCTAGATTGATTTACATGTGATGAACAAGACGGTACTAAGAGATCAATGATTGTTCTTCATTCGATTCAAGTTGGTTGTTCGTTCATATTTTTTTGGCTGTCGCATTATTGCGACTGAAAAAACATGTACAAGACTAACAGCTCTCACACGCTTTATGTCTTTTGACTTGATAAAACGAGCAAATCGATGCAGTTTGATTTGCATTGGAAACTTGACCACTCTAAAAACTGCAAATGATAAGTGGTAGATTTTTGTCAGTGGACTGGCTTGATTACTTCGAAACGTTAGCGACTTATTCTGTGAACAGTATCGACAACAGTATTCTAACTGATGCCGACTGTCATAAGCAGAATACTGTTCCGCAGTCACCAACTTAGCCTATTCTGGTTTTCTTTTGAAATCGGTTGAGTGGGAGTTGCACGTTTTTAAGTACTTGTTCGTTAGTTGATCACAGTTTTCTTATTTTCGCACCGCTAATTAGTGACTGTTCAGACTACAACTTGTTTTGGAACACGAAACTTGAAAAGAGTGTTTTAAGTATTCACAATGTGATCTGCCAATCGCGTGATGAACACCCTTCGTTTCATTCACTGCACTGCCTCAACGTTACAAACAATAGAGTGAGTAGTCTTAACTAGCCTGTTTGCATACTGACGACTGAACTTAGTGAGGCACTCTCTTAGTTGTGGACCAACAACTTCTAATTGTGTGAACGGTGGTTTCGAAATAAACAGCAGGTGTTTAGGGTGTAAACAATATCTCTGGCATACCATAAAGCAATAGCGGCTTTCTTTCAAGGCAACCGAAAAACTTATTAATATTGCTTCCCGTTGCTACACACGAAAGAAATTTCTCCCAAAACCTCATTTAGATAGTATTAACAGGTAAGTGACGGGGCGTTCGAATGATATGTTAACCGCACCAAGCAACCGTGAAAAAGTACAATATTTTATTGAGAGATGTTTGTGTTCAAACTGCGACAGGCCACAACCACTTAAAAAATTAAACAACCACCCATTTAGTTTGGCGTGTACTACCAACTTGAAAGTATGTCTGGTTACTCGGTAATTAAGTGTGATTCGCCATTTCAACTGGTATCTACTTCTTAGTTCGCCAGTCTACTCAATCCGTTCTTCACGGACTTTTCGATTACTAATAGTTATTACTCCATATCAAACACTAGTTTTACGTAACGTATTGTGGTGAATGTACCTGTTATTTCGTTACCGCGCCTGGTCAGTGAAAAGCTTGAAAGAGCGGTCTGTTGCAGGTCAGTGGAAGTGACTTAGTGTAGCCAGCATATTGTTTGTATGTAACTTTGCTACGGCGTTTCGTTCACGAGATCCTGGGACCAGTTTGTACACGTCAGAGTGTGTCATTGTTAGCAGCTATGTTAGCAGAAATGAGTTGACTGATTGGTTAGGCTGACAAATTTCGTTAGGAATTCACACCTGTGAGCAAGTGAGATGGTACGCAGTTTGACGTTTCCTTGCATTCCGGTCACATGATTTTTATGCTGGTTTGAACGTGTGACTTGGAACAACACACCACTCGGATGCCAATAAATCTGAATATTTCCAGTTTGTGCACCGCATATCGGCACCGATTAATGAAACATTTGTTAACTAACAATAGTGATTGGATAGTTATACTGATATCAGTCTTTGTGTGCCCAGTTTGGTCAGGCATAATGGTCGGTTACAAAATAATCTTGCCTTCAGTAAAAGTGGTTGAGGTTAATAACCCACTCTGTTATCACTAATATTCACTGTTTAATCGCCATTACGTGTTAGTCACCAATATCTGGCAGGCTAGTCGAAATATGAATTAAACGGAATTCACTTTATCTTCGTATGTAATCAACAGATATATAAATTTTAGTACACCGTCAAACATTGATAGTTAACAGTAACTTGTCATTCAGTATTTCTGCAAATGCAAGCAGTCGGAAAACTAAAATCAAAGCATAATTATCGACGTATCCAACAAATGTTTTATGATCGATGATCGGAGTTTGCCATCGCGCTACAGGCTAACAACCTATCGTAGCAATACTGAATATTACTTTCACTAAGATTAGTCCCCGGTAATGCGGTCATATGTGTTGAATAAGTTTGATCTAGATAACAATAGGTTGCGACAAGAACGTGAGTCAAATCCAGAACCGTCAAACTGAAAGAAATGTGTATGCCTCACTAAAAACAAATAGATATAAAGCAAATATTGTGTATTGTACGCATAGTAATTTTGCATTAACACCATTTGTTTGGCTGTCCGCAACACGTTTTCCAGTAAGTCACTAAATACTGATTTCAGATGTTAAGCGTCCCGGGTAAAATTAATTCGGTTGTTTAAATAAAAAACTTGCAATATTCAAAACCCACTCGTGTATGCAAAATTTTAGCAGTCGTAATTTTGGAAGGTGTTCAGATGTTTTCATCTCCGCTATATGTGACTTGATTTCATCTGTTGACACTTCATTCATTCAGAATGCACAGCTGCGTACAAAAATGGGGTAACTTAAGGCCGTTTGAAATAAAGAGCCATGTAGACATCGCCACTTATCCTTGATGATGGCATTAAAACACAACACATCATTTTTTCCGGTGAGTATTTTTCGAACCGTTCCAGTTTCTACGTCTAGGCTGAAAAAGCAACTTCACCAGTTGCCGCGAATTTGAGTGTTCTTCAAAATGAAATTCTTTCGCTGTTTTGCTTTCACTTTCATGTGTGTCCCATAACCGTTTGCAAAAACCACTTGATGATCAATGGGGAGAAGGTGCGTCTAACATTGAGATATGACTGCCTCTAGTGACCTGCACAACTATTCCGTCCACTTGTTTAAGTGGTCTAGCGCGTGCTGTTCATTGTTCAATATGTGCAGCTTTATTGCTGTTCTACTTTTCCTCCTCAAAAGAACAACTTACAAAACATTTTAAAAATGTCCACAAAAATTTCCAGAACTCGGTCATTTCTAGTTCACAACTAGTTAAATATTTCAGTTTAGTTCAAGCCATAAATTGATGTACTTTTAACAAGATGAGAAACCGGATGCCTCATATCTCACGTTTCAATGATTCTTGTGCAGCATGTGATAATTACCTGCTCGCCATCAATTCTTTCCTGACTTTCTGACAAAACACTTAAAAGGCATTCCAGATCCACGAGGCGCCTGCCCGAATGTTGCGGCGTCAGTTTTCGCAGTTTTACCAAGTGTAATTTGCTTCAACAACTTAACCCGTCTCAGCACACTCCCACAGCAGTTTGTGAGAGTTAGGTCATTGTCTTCATTGTGACGTTTCCAAAAGTATATTCTACTGTCTCTTACTCAGCATGTTCACTTATTAATCCCGAGAATTTTCAGAAGACAGGCGTAAATTTGAACTGGTTACTCCAGTTCTTTTCTAGTCAGCCAAATGTTTAAATTCCTAGATGTTTAAAGTGATTTACCGACTTGACTTGCTCTGTTTTTTTTGCCTTCCTTCGAAACCTGGATATTGTAGGTCATAAATTTTAGCTACCTCTCTAACGCAAGCAAAAATTTCAAACAACATAACATCCGCATAACAGGATACAATGAGTTGGTGATGTGAAATAGGTTGTTAATCGATCAATAAATATAACGCTCAACATCAAATATTGGGTATCGTAAGTATATTTTCCTAAATATCACTGAAGTGATTACAAGACAAACTGAGACAAATGAAGTCAACCCATACATTAGTCTGTCCTTGGTACATGTGTCGGTGCACCATCAGAAACCAATCATCATTAAGTCACTCGAGGCGTTGTTTGTCATGGGCAACAAGCCAGTCCTCTGAGTGCAAAAGTTACTGATGTTGAACATTCGTTTGCACTGCTTTTGAATAACAGTTCGGCGGAACGCCAAGTTAGGCTCTGGTCGCTCGCCCGAATACTTTTGAAGAGTGAATGAAACAGACTGTTAGCTCCGGGTTTTCAACTCATGAACGGTCAAGGAATTCATGGCAAACTAAACAGGTGGGATGAATGAGCTGCGAACCGCTGTAGAAAACTGGTTCATAAAGTAATAGTTTCACCGGTGAGAAATAGGGTGGGCGGTTGTGGTAAATTGCCCTAGAAACATAGAGATTCGAATACTGATGAAGTATGTACTCACTGGGTAAGAGAAGATGCATTTCCCCTGTTCGGATTAGAAAATCCGGTGATATCTGCGTTCGACAAACCAACAGCTCAGTCTACGATTGTACGCAACAGCAGCTGCAAACTATTTTACCGATACGCAAGGAGATTATTTCACTGAGTTTGTAAAGGCCAGGGAAGTTTGTTCGGTTGTGTGCGGTAGTAATGTTGACAGTAGGTGCATCCGTGTTTGGTGTTAACACGCTGGTGGCGTATGAAGTTAGAGTCAGTGACCACATTTTAAGACAGTCTACCGTTATATCTACCAATGCATTCCAGACAGCACTAGATATAGTCAAGACACGACTTACTCGTGAAAGGTTTGGGATGCCCACGATAATGAATCTGAACAAGCCGCGATCTGGGAAGTTTGAAGTGGATACTATTTAACCTCTTCCAGAAAGTATGAACCAACTGATGCACCAGTTTCCATAACTGTTGACAAAGGATCAGGAATCATACGACCAATGAGCATAAAATCCCCGCTAGGCTATATTGATTTCGACTGTTTGGCTGCTGAATATTTCCAGTGCATTTGATACAGGGCATTAGAAGGTGTCGGGAAAGTCGCCAGTTCCCAAAAAATATCATTGCGTTCAGATGACTTAATTAAGAATTAACTTTTCGAAAGAAATGGTTTACAGGCAAACTCTCTTGAATTAATGTCAATAATATAAGTGATCTTCTGCATAGCTCGGCTGTGCAAAAGTTGTCAGCGTTATGAAAATTACATATTTCCGAATAACCAGTTCATTGGGAAGCAATTTTTATGGCATACCTTTTGTTTTCTGTCACTTTGGACCATAAGGCAAACTGTGAGCACTCAGTTAAAAACAGTTCGCATAAATTTTGAGGGAATTCGTTTGTTTGGTATTCTTTCTCAACCATTATGCCAAGCAGATAGCACAAAACACTTTGAGTCTCACAAGTGACAACCACCGGAAGATAAACTCCAATGGCCGTTTCTTAGTAGGATTTCATCGGCCACACCGACGCAGAAAGACATTACTTCAGTGATCATTTTAAGTCTACTTGCTTCTTCTATTCTTTCTATCTTACTGTTGGTTGTCAGTATGGAATAGTTCGTCTTCTTGAGGAAGCCCGTAGTCGGACAGTTTTACACACGGACAACCTCTCTACCTTCTGACAAATTGTCACTGTTTATTTTCTTAGTGGCTGTTAGGTTATCACTCGTTTCTCTCCAACGTTTTTGCAAGCTGATTACTTCCTTGCTGTCTAACGCTGTGTTCTCTTTTTATTAACAACGTTCGCAGCTGTCCAAATGCCAACAATCTGAAGGACAGTATTTTCTTTTCCAGTCTTTTTACTTCGATGAAATATATCACGTTCATAGTTAGGAATTCAGTCTATTAACGTGGCATTCCGCAGTCAACAATTTTTCCCTATGCTCCCATTGGGATGAGGTATTAAATTTCACTTTTTCTCTCATAAAAATACACAAATAAAATACATCCGTAAAACCCACTGTATCTCTGCTCTGATGAAACTTCTCGAGAGACAAGCAAAAACATCACATAATGCTGTGCAAAATTAACTCTCGGATAATGTTCACGTCAGTCGTTTGTTTCAAAAGATAAGACGTTTACTGTAAGTGAAACTTAATTTATGACTTTATGGTCATGATAATTCCACCACGTCGAAGTCACTCAGTCCATCAAACCTGCTGGGTGGTTTTTTTAATTGAATGCGGAAAGCCCTGAATGCACCGATGTGCTTTACAAGACAGAACAACCGAATTTTAGGCCTGCAGCGATGGTAATGAGGAACACTGGGTTGCATCAAGTGTTAAGAGTAAACTGACATGTTCAACCAATTTTCTCACACAACTAAAGTGATCGGAGTATTTTCATTCACCACGAACTACCAAGTNTAGACTCGAATTTTACTCTCACACTATTTATCGACTAATATCAGATAAAGTACTGGTGACCCTGAACAATACGTGAAACACAAGGTGCACAAAACCAAAAATACATTTTCCAGGGTATACAGATTAAGCCACAAAACGAGCAAAAGACTAAACAAACGGAAGTACAGGATTGTTCAATGGTAAAGCTATATATATATATATTTGCATCAGAATAACTGGATCAGCGAACCAAGCTATTCGTACAACCAAGTGTCCGTTGATTATTAAAACCTGTTCGAGGTATATATTACACCTGCTCATGTGAGCTAACGGGAAAGTTGATAACAGTCCTTGCAGACATCTTTACTGGAATCCAGATCAAAGATAATCAGTAGACTTTACCATAAAAGATCTTGATAGAACGGGCATTCAATGGCTAGTACTCACGAGGACTACACTAGTTAACTAGAGTAAACAACCCACTTGGAAAGTGAATTCTTGTGTGATACCGAAGTTAATGTGGTCACTGGAAACAACGTCATCTGTCAACTCCACACTTGTTGGTTCAACTACTAGTTAGCCGGACGGCTCTTGTCTGGGTTTGTGTACTGTAACGGTGTCCGGTTGCAACCTACCTCTGTTTAGCTACGCAACAGCAATTATTTTCATGGCTAAATATAAACGGTACATTCTCAGTTGAATAATTGGGAATGACAAGGCAAGCAACGACCTTTGGTTAAATAATACAATGCGTACACATAGAAGAAACCACGCGAGCGACTGAGTTATAAAAGAATATGTAACGAAACATGTAGATTGGGAGGAATGAAACATAGCTTTCTATCTCATTAAAATGTTTGGTGTTAAAAGTTTGGATTCGATCAACAGCAAGCCAAACGATCAATTGTTACGTGTAATTTTCACAACCAGCTTCCGTTAAACAGGCACTTCATTCATTGCCGATATGTTAAATATCAACTGTAGATTAAATCCACTTTCAAAGTTTGAATGATGAGAGTAAATTAAACAATATTTTTTCAAAAGAAGGAATTAGTCAACCGTAAGTATTGTTAAATATATATCAACGGGAAACCGGAAGATCCACCTGTAATTAAACTTTGACTCAAGGGAGTCAAATAAATCCCTTAATACTCACTTGATTATATTAGATTTCTAGAACGAAAACGTTGGACCACCAAATCAATTTATATAACCATGGCAACACTCACCACTGACTTTGGTAGAGAATCTAAGTACAACAATTTGCACGCACTTGGAGATAAAATAATGAACGTTTCCTAAACAGCAACTGAGCCCGAGAACAAATGTTAGAATCAAACGTGGGTCGTGTGATTATCAAAAAATGTTAAACATTCCGGCAGAAAACCTCTTTGTCTGCATCTGATATGTCTTACTTAATGTTCATCTTAGATACTGTGGTCATTAATCAACCTCGGCTAATAACCTACTGGATACATCGAGAGATTTTCATACAATCCTATTTTCACTGGCCAAAAAGCGAGCTGATTAATCAGCCTGAGTAGTAAAAAAATGATAGTCACGTTGACTTTTATATTTTGAAGACCCAGATAAAATAAGAAGTTGTTTGACAAAAACGGAGGAAGGAAACTGAGGAAGAGTTCGTCCAATATGGAAACACACACTGATAGATCGACTGATTAAATATTTTGGAATAGAAAGAGATTTGGAACGCTCGACTAAATTCAAGGGTTTTCTAACCTACGTCAGATCATGAATCGGCTAAGCCTTGATTTTTGCTCAAAATTAATCCTCAACAGTTCGAACTGGAGGAAAACTTTCCATGTAAATGAACGTTGAATACCTATTTCAAATCCCCTGATATTGGTTTATTTTCGCTTGCGAAAAACATCCATTTCGATGGATGCGATATGAGATAGACCGCAGGCCTTCGACCGGCTTGATAGGTCGAGCAAACTGCCTTTCAGGTCGAGCAAGGAAAATCGAATCGAACGTTTGGTTCGTAACACTGCAGTGTTACTCAGAAAGCTGTGGTCGTGAATCAATATGTATGTCAAACAAGATCCATACGAGTACTTGGACAGGACTGCACCCCACGGGATATTAGAGTTAGTAATAAGTTTCGACGAGTGTTGGTCTCCAGAGTAAATAAACTAAATATTATTCGGAAATCACTTGAGGGGTGAACAGTAATAATTACTCCAGATAGTTTTACTGCACCACTGTGATAAATTTCTTGAAACTGTATGAGGAAGAAAGAGAAGATTTAACGGTGATACTTGAGTTGTTCCTACTATTCCCAAATAGCCGAACCTCACTGGCAGGCAAAACAAATGACACAGACTGTTTTCAACCTTAGGTTTGTCGATTAATGCGTATAGGAGTGCGCCAAAGGTAGACTGGTGTGGAGTTCAAGCTTTTACAAAAACGAATGTAACCAAACAAACTTTTGATGAAGTCGATAGAGACTTATAGCCCCCTGGCTACAGTCATTACTGATGGTGGTCAATGCTGACGACCAGTACTCGTAACCCGTATACAAATAAACTGGTTTGACAAGACGCACCAACAAACTGGGCTATGTTGCGATGAAACTTGCCAATTGACATATAGTTGACGACGTCCTTAAGATAGCGTTGCACCAGTAAATATTTTGGAACACAGAAGGGAGGTCATTATATCTTTTTTAACAAGTAATCATTTCTAAACACTTCCTGGTTATAAAATAGAATTGGGGTTAGCCTAACGCATCTGCTTTTGTCATATGAGTGTTACAATGTATTTATAACAAACTTCCAGAAGTAATGAAATCCGCGTTCACTGCTTTCATTCTGCCCATCAAGGTATAGCTAATCATTAAATAACATAATCCCCTCAGGATGTTCTTAGGAATCAGCCAGCGAGTATGACGCTGTAAACCTGGGTGCTTCTATTTAACTGTAGTGAATATCGCCATGGATAGTGGAAAAAGATACTAGAGTAGAACCCGCCATGCGGGCGAATTTTTAAGCTGTGTTGATAAACTTTGGTGACGAGGTTGTATTTATGGTTTTTTTTACCACGCTGTAAACTTCCATGAGGAAATACGTCGGTGATTCATGGTTTGTATCATAACAAGGATGATATAGACATGGCCGATAATTTAATGTTCTTTAGTGTCACATAATTACTAATGCAATAGCAACAGGCAAGCCAGACGTTCTGGCTTCGATTGCTCGTTAAACCCGTAAAATAACTCTGTGCAATGTGGAGACACTGCGGGAGAGAGTTCTTCCTTTGTAAACGTTCTAAGGAGTTTTGTAAAAATAGACAGCAGAAATACGTTTGAGCCAGAGGTCCAGCATGACATGCACACGACTCACACATTCGA
>LOND01003983.1:8683-19593 GCA_014220965.1 Paragonimus kellicotti
CTTCGGCCCGATGCAATAGTTTCAACGTACATATGAAACTGATGAGTAGTAGGGGATTTTGTTTTCATATAGATTGAACATCACCCACAATTGATCGCAGCTGTCGCATTCCCATAGACTTTCCAGTCGGCCCCTTTCGAAAAGAAGCACTAGACTCGAGTTTCGCTCTCATTAGAGCTCGTCAGTAGTGCATATCCTTGCCACTGCCGGGACTAGAACTCCGGCCACGCTTTCATGAGGCAACCGTGTTGACCACTGCGCCATTGACCTCACATTAGGCACGACCGAATTATCATATGTGAACGCTCAACCACTTTCGCTTGTGAGTAATGATCTGATTGCCCGATCGCCTCAAGAGGTGACACAGTAGCTGTTATGTCAACCCCGGTCGATGACCCTTCGACCAGGACTTCTCTCCAACCGGATTCTCGCGCTGCTGTTTTGTGTTCTTGTAGACATAATGGACTAACAGTATATGTCTGAATTGATAGTGATGCAAATCGTTTATTCTATTGAATAAAGGTCTACTATCGTTCTGAGAGAACTGGTGTTACTCATTGCCTGGTTATTATAACACTCATGTGCAGGTATATTTAGCTGTCCTCGAAAGACTGCTAGTCCGACTTGGATTTGCTTTTTAGTTACGCATTCAGATTTGCTTATGTCCAGTTAAAAGGGTTGTTGCCCACACTGTTCTCAACTTGATCCCTTCTTTTAGGCACAACGAGTGCTTTGGACATCGGGTTTTCCAACTGGAGTTTCGAATTCATTACCATTTCCTTGTACGTTCATTTTCTCATATCGACTGTGACCAACCCACTTTTGCGCAGGTATACCATGACCAAATCTACCAGTGTTATATTCATACTGATGTTTTCAATACTCTTTCGCTTGGAACGAAAGGTAAGCTGTCCGTCTTTTTCTTTGAGCTTTTCATTCCCATATCCCTTCCCTTTCAGCGTGTGTCACTCATTTTTGTTATTCTTCTGATCTCCTGTGGTTTGTTCATGTTCTCTTACGAATCCGCTCAGTTCAATGTGATCGGATTCTCTCTCGTGCTCATCGCCTCATTTCTCAGCGGTATTCGATGGACCACTACACAACTACTTACACAGAAAAAAGAGTGGGGTGAGTCTACCTCCATGTGTATTCGTCCAGCACGAAATTCTTATGATGCTTGCCTTCTAAATTAATTCATTTTTGACGAAAAGCTTTGCTGTCTGACATTTTGAAGGTTTACCTTGCATTTTTTGGATCTGTGGATCTATGAAGTAAGCTATCAAAGAGGTATGTGAGCTGATAAAACAGACAAACGATCCGCTGACGAGGAAAGAAAACGGATAAACTATTGCCAGTAATATGATAAAACGTGCTTGTCCCGAGACGTGGTAATCCATGTCAGGCTCTGAATTACCATTCATTTCAGTTGTTTCCGTTGACTAATGGCCGGCGGACCTTCGATAACAATTGACAGGCGTTTTTCTTTTCACAAGGAAACAAGCTTGATCTAGGTGTTTCTTCAGCTGATCAAGTACAGCATATATGCCTTGTTCCAAGGGTGAGATTAACTCGCCCATTGACCCGGAAGAGGTGCTAGAACGGCGCAAAACGTGGTCTAAAATATGAACGTCAATTATGTTAGAAGGACATAAAGTGAATGCATTGCGCGAGGAAGATTACATATGTTTAGGTTATGTTCCCGTCGTTGGCTCACAGACATTCGGAACAAGTTCAACCGCTTGTTCGACTTTGTCTGTGGCTTAAACACGTTTAATGGATTGGCCCCTGTAGATCAGTTTCGTCTCTCAGGCTGGGGTCCTCGCGACACATAGAGTCGTTTGGTGGGATGGCGGCTAATCGAGCTCAGTGGCGTGAATGTTGTTGTTTGGCCGAGTTGTCTGTGAAGTGAGTGCACTTAATGATGCGGGGCAGTGAAAGCCGTAAGGAAGCTGTCTTGCTGATGACGCCTTACTTTCACTTACAGCTCGGTTGTTTGTTTGCAAGGTGTAGGCACCTTGATGTTGAATGTTTGAATATGCACGTAGTTCTATATTTTTTAGCAGTTAAATCCCTTCCCGTCGCCCTCTTTTTTATTCTTTCTTCCTGTCCAGGTTGTGTGGCAGTTAGGCATCAGTGAGATCCACTGATGTATTACCATCTATGATGATGATGATGATGCTAATGTAACGGTGAAACGGAAATTCTCTGCCGACGTCATCACTCTCTTTATAAATGTTTTACTAGAGGTGTTAGTAGATTTCTTAAGTGTTCGTCTCCGAAAGACTGTCGCCGGTGTTGGCACTGTAAGAGTAAGGTTCTGCTAACTGTTGTAATAATGTGCCCATGATACTTAGTTGCAACTTATTAGAGCTGTCTCTCGATAGAAAAATGGACCAGCAACAGGGTTTCCATTGTGCTTCTCGTTTGCTTATTTTGTCATACCAAAACTTGCGATTAATCCACTTCCATTATGCAGTGCGATCTTCGCGAATGTTGCGTTGATAGCGTTATGTATGGTAGGTCGGTCAAAAGATCACAGTTAAGTATATCAGCGCAGTTCTGCGTCGTACTCAGTTCTACCATCAAACCAGAGCAAAAGGGTTACAGGGTATTTCGTGTTGTGCTACTGTCTCTTCGGCCAGATGATCTGCTGAAACGCCGAGTAAACCGTAAGGTCGTTCGAACTAGTCAGCAAACACCTATAGTTTTGTTCTGTTAAAGCAACGAGAAAATCTCATCCGGTGCTTAGCAAATAGGATCTCGAACCTTCGTTCCAATGTACTGTTTATGATAAACGTACATTCTTACACAGGTTGCTCTTCGAGGATAATCCATGCACACCGTTTACAACACGCGGAACGCCAACGAACATGCTCGCTGGTGCTGCTAACAATACATATCCTCCCGCGCTGCCCCGATTTCTGTTTACTTTCATATTAACTTTGTCTCTCCGGACTGCGTAGTACTGCTGTCTTCCACTGCGTATACCATTCCCACTGCTCTTGTGAAACAGACCTCCCGATTGCACAACACGTGGCTTGTCAGAACGTACCGGGTAGTATCATTCTGTATGGCTTATTTGCGTGTTAACCAAGTGCTGCATGGGAGTAATTGTTATACTTTGACCGAAATATAGCACACTGTCAGCGCATCGGAACCAATTCCTGTGATTTGTCCAGTATATAGGGTTTCGTTTGAGATAGGTCAACAGTCGTACTTTTGCGGTCGCTGAGACCATCGTAATTCTTTTTGTTAGGGTCGGGGTAAACCTGACCCGAAGAACACGATTCTGTTGTCAGAAATCAGATATCTCAAGCCGTTACTGAGATATGCATCGGCGTGGGATTCAAATATTTCTTCGCGCGGCCACAAGGTCAATGATTTTCTATAAATACGACCAGTTTCTCGTGTAAATTTGCAAAGCGTCTGGTGCCTATCCGGAGTCTGCTTTGTCCGTGTTTTCATTGGTTCTTGTCGTTCGCAGTTTGAGGACCAATTGGAAGCGTTATTCGTTCACTGTTGGTCGTATCAGTTATTCACATTCGTGCTCACTAGGATTCAATTATAACATTTTTGGACCCTCCTCTTTTGTTTGTGCACAGAATGTTATGATGACGTCAAGTTTGCCGTGGCCATCTGTTAATAACCTTAGTGGGTGTACTTTAAGCAGTCTACTTTTACGCAGCCTTTATCACAGAATCATTCTGTGACGTAACTGGCCATGTAAGTGACAATTTGTGCTTACGATTACGTTTGACCCATTCCCGCTATTGCTTTCAAACAGTTGTATGCTTTCTTTCACCCTAACAACTAGTTTGAAGTAATGTATGCTTTTGATGAAACACTCAAAATATGCTTGTTTACTATTCTGTTTTATGACTCATTCAGTTATTTCTGTGCGATTCGATCAATTCAACTTTTAGACCGGTGTACATTGTGATCACGTGGAACGATAAACTTAACTCAGCTGCGAGTGCGGCTCGCGCCAAGTATTTACCAGTCGCCTGAGTTTGGGTTGATCGTTGCCTTACGATCCTCGAGCTACCGCAATGATTTACTTGACCCCGGAGTGGGCGATCTACATAAAGCTGTACTCATTGTTCATCGTCAGAACGTATATGTGACCAACTCTTCTGAGAGGCAAATTACGAGCCCAGGTTACCCATGTCCATTTAGGTAACGTTCTGCATCTGTCCCTGATCCTGCTTGTCATTTAGCATTGGGAATGTTCGCTTGGCGAACAGCGCCAAACTTCGAACTAATTTCTTTTGTTTGTTATTTTTTTAAAATTATTATTATTATTATTAACATTCATTAGATATCGAGTAGTGTTTCAAAATTAGATCGTGCGAGGACTTAATAGGCGATAATAGGAATCTAGACAGAGGAGGCGTTTCAAGTTCTTGAAAACAAATATCTGTGACTTTTTAATGATGTTCATTCTGATGTTAATAGGTTGGTCTAGTTGCTGTGTGCTCAGCTGCTGAATTGGTGCTGGTACATTATCTGAATGTATGTGGGATTGTTTCGAGTAATGTCTTCCGTTATCGTTGTTAAGTGTGCGAACTACGACGTCGTGCTTATTGTTCTGAAGGGGCTGCAAATGTAAAGAGTGAGAACCATTGCTATAAGTGAATGCGTTTTGCCGTTCACCCTTCGTCTCAGTACAGAAGTAAGCCGTTGTTCCCTAGCCTAACCATTGCGATAAACTCGTCAACCCATTCCTTTGACCGTTCCCGTTTCTCTCTATATGAGTATCATCACAGTTACGCGCTAACAGACTGAATGGAGTCAATTTATTGGTAATAACTGTATAATTCCGCTGTACACGATAATATGCAACTGGACGGTTTTGTGTTAGATTCAATTCAGGACTGCATATTATTGTTGTCAGTTGGTTTTAACTTTTTGGGGTAATCCATTAACGATCTTCTTTATCGTAGTCTAAGTTTCATTTTGGTTGTATTGTTGATTGTGGTGCTCCATGCACATTTTCAAATAATCTCTTGAACACAGCACATCTCTCGATAGCTTTACTTTCTCGTCCGTTATTTTCACCATACATATTTACCTGTCCATCTACGAAGCAGCGTCTGAGTACCTGGCCAAAATTTTAACTCATCCAAGGATAGTGAAATCCTCCCTCTCTTGTTGGTGCGGCATGTTTTCCGTCGTCATACAAACTACCTGCTGAGATGTTTGAAAGTGCGAGGTCTGCTGGTAATGACGGCTTCATGTGTGATTACTCGTCGTTGTTGTGTATCGGTCAACGTCTCGGTTGATCGTCATCCATTGTGCTACGTGGCGAGTGGCGTTTATAAACTATCTTTTGGAGTGTGTTATGGATTAAGTCGGGTCCTTATCGGGTAGGTGCTTTAAACTGGTTGTCGTCCTGCTTCTAATGGGCGTGCGATCTGTCCGATTGCTTGGGCCGAAGCCTTTTTGTTGGACTGAATTCCAGTTGACATTCTGCTTTGCGCATTAAGATTAGAAGATCAATGTGGTGTTAGTAAGCTGCAAGATTACAGGTGTCCTCTCTCTCTCTGCCCTATCCTTGTACGCTGCAACAGATTACAAACAATCAGACGTAAACTTCCATAGTGTCTTCGTGGTGGTCGTCGGGTACGTCGGATCAATACTGTGATTCTAGCCGGATAATTGAGTGTCTGAATCTGTCGCTTGGTGGCAGGTGAGACTAATCTAAGTAGCCACTTCAGACCTGATCGTTTCTACTTTAACGCTAAGAACCTTTCTGAGTTTATGCTCAGTCCATCGTCTGTTTTTCAACAGTACGAACTTTTATCACCTAAAATGTCGTCTCGCCATTTGGCGTAGACCCAACTTTGTTACTTTGCAGACAACTGTGGGCGACGACGTTGCGTACAATCTGACCACTCGTATCAACCAGCCTGCCCCGATTCTCATCACACTGATCTATTTCAAATGACCCGTACGTTTCTGTGAAGCTCCACACGGAGATCGAACGACTAGACGTAACATAAGAGGGAACGCAAGATGAATTCATTTCGCACAACCTTCCGTTAGCAAACATGACGTAAAATTAAAGTAGGCGAATGGTTAACTGAAAACAGATGAATAATTACAGGTGGTTTTCTAAACCTACCTTGACCCTAATTAGGAGAACCAATACAGATGCAGTGCAACTGTTAAGTCCTTTCGGACACGCAACGAGGGCATTGTGGCGAGTGATTAACAAGGCTTCAATAAACTTGAGCAGTTTCACCCGGTTGCACGTTGTTATAACTCGAAGCGCTAGAACTACTTCGATTATGTGTCTGATCTGAACTGAACCTAGCAATCGATTGGTGCACGGCTATTGTTCAGGTAATTCTTGGATTGGCGCAGCCAATTTAGTGGATATCCCTTGACCTGTTTCTCCAGTTATCCGTCTGTCTCACCAATGTGTTTCCTACCGCAGCCGCAGGTCAACAATTAGATACAATGACTGGTGGAAAGAGCAGACCCGGACCCCTTGTTTGATGACAAGGGCATGCCTCTGATGTGCACTGAAACGCAGCTGTCGGTGTTATAGGTCCAATGTAAACCCAGTTCGAGATTCCGTCTCAACCTTATCGTTAGGTTCCCTTCCTTGTAGGTGAATCGAATGAACAGTCTTCCTCCGTAATATTAGTTGGACCTCGTTGTGAACGCGGCAGTTGACTGTGGTGATCGATGGACGTGTCGGGATAGCTATTCCGTAATCTTAATTTTTCCTGCAAACGTTTCATCACCAAACGAGGTGACATCATCAGTGCGTAAGTGTTTCAGCTCAAAAACTATACGCTGAAACACTTACGCACTGATGATGTCACCTCGTTTGGTGATGAAACGTTTGCAACCTAAATGCCAAGCTCGGCGAACATACCAATACCAAAGCAAGCTGAGTTTTGCCCTGGCCCTAGCTCCACTAATCAGATCTCTGTATTCCTTCAGATGTCTGATCTCTACCATTAAGAAAGAAAGCCAACAGTTATCTTTTTGAACACATCAGCGAGGGCTATGATTCAGTTGATAGGGCTACATTCTAGATTGTCTATCGAGGAAGTCGTTACTCAAGAAGATATATGACAATACTTCAAGTACAATACACTGTCGGATTCGGGCGGGTTAGGATTCTTTCCTGACAAAAGCTCGAGGTATTTGGCAGCGTATCGTCATCTCAGCAGCTCATGTAGGATGCACATGTGTCCAGCCTCCTCTGTCGTTATACACCTACTATATTGAAATTGATTCGTGAAGTGCTACTGTGACAGACTTCAAATATGATCGTGTTGACTGTTACCCGGGCATTTGACTTGCGAAGCAAATAACCACGCAGACGATATAAACACTTTCAATCTATAGAGTCAAGACCTGAACAACTATGTGCTTCATTTGTCTACGTTTGGTCTGGCCTTTACACCCACTAAGTGCAAGGTGCTGCTACAAAATTGGCAGGATTCTGAACCTCTTCCATCCATAGTGACGAGTCGTTAGCTCAAACTGAGGAGTCACGATACATCGGAGTTCATTATCGAGCTCTGAAATAATCACAAAATCGCATAGCTAAAAATCTAGATGTGTTTGGCCAACCTCATGCTTTCTGTCGGCGTCACATGATCTAGTCTTCGTGGAAGCCGACGTGTACGGTCACTGTGAGGCACACAGTCCTATGTTATGCCCTGACGAATCCCCATCCGCGCGAGATGTTCACAGTGTCCGTTTTCGACTATCTGTTTTTCTCAAACATTCGTATGTATGAAAACTCCAGTCCGTAAACTAATGAACGACCATGTGTCAAACGGAGTCTAATACTTTTGTCACCGGTCAGCTATATGATCCTGTCTCAGATTCAGTATGAATATCTGTCCCTATCTTACGAATACCAACTCACCGCCTGCCACACTGTGCCTTGTTTGCAAGTAGTGGGTTAGGCCGGAAGTAGTATCTCAATAACCAGCCTGTGGTTTGGGTTCGGGATATGGAGACACTCACATTGAGGTTTGCTTCAGTAGGGCGTTCAGGGTTTCCTGACAGGGGTCCGAAGGATAATGAACATCTGTTTGATTTGGCAAATAATAGAAGTCACTGGTCTTACGAATCCTTATGTGCATCGGCTCAACCGTTTTCTTCCTCTACTGCTTTCTCCTTCCTTACTTTACGTGATCCATTCTTCCCTCTCATATTGTGGTGCGTTTGCCACTTTCTATGATTATTTAGTGTGAAGCGGTATTTGGTTGTCACATATGAAATAACGTTGTTCTACCTTCTCAGTCCTCTTCAAGTGTCTTGTTTGATGGAAGCTTGTGAAAGAGGGTCCAAACCTTATGTTTCAACAGTTTATACTTTGCGACCGTGCCGATTTCTGTATTCACGCTTAATGTAATCATAACGCCGACCTAAGACATCATAAGAAGGGTTCTCGTTGAGTAAGTTTTATGGTCGTAAAAGTATCACCCATATAGTGCCACCATTTTTTCTACTATTCGGTTGCGGATCTTTCTTCTCGAGTGTTCCCTACATTTTCACGAAAAGTGGGGATTTCGGAAATTTCGTTGTATGTGGCATGTATATATGCTAAGCCACCCAGCCATCCATACCTTCTCCGTTTTAATTGGTTCGCTTTGCATGGATTGACTTCCAAATTTGAGACGTATCGTCACTAACTAATTATATTGGCTAGATGTCAGCTATTTTTCAATGACGAACCCTCAGCCCGTTTACGCCAGCGTTCAGTGATTCCCCTTCTCATCGTTACTGTGTAAAACCTTTGTTGCACCTTCGTACATCAGCTTACTTCGTTTTTAGTGTATCCGGGTATTTCTCTGTTCTGTTTTTCTGATTAGGTCTCTCTCATCCCATTGACCTAATCTATCATATCCAACCTTGGATGGCGCTATCAATTCTACCACTGTCGTTGTACATTGAAAGTAAGTAGGCACACATGCACTACGTCTCTCTCTCTCTTTATCTCAATTGTTTTTCATTTGGACTGCTTAGGTCAGCAGATATAAACATTTGAAAGCATTATTCTTGTTTGGTCACCCGCAGTAATTTGAGTTTCTATTTACCTACGTCAAAGTTAAAGTAGGAGTGCCTTTTGTTAACAATTAGTCGTTGTAATGATCATTTATATTTTTATTACTTGTTCAGATTCACTGCTTACTGTTAAAACTAAACTGCTACAATCAAAAAACATCCATTCCATTCCGTTCACATTTATCACTGGGTAGTCCACCGGAATTTCCAAGCAAACCGTGTCACACTCAGGGTCAGTCAGTCTGAACCTTCATACATAGAGGAGGTATCACGTTTTCCCTGACGGTACTGGCAATCTCGTCTCACTTTCGTTTCTGGGTTCAGTTCGGCATTATCGCAAACGTTATCCGTCATACGTAGGAATTGCTAGTCTGCGCCACTTGTCCGTGTATAAAGCAGGCATCTACCTATCCTTCAGAGGTGATGTTCAGATGAGTAGCAGAACGTCTGCACACATCAGGAATACTTGTTATTACTGAATTCACTGCATATGTTAACAGTCTGAATAGCAAGCAAATAACTGATGAGTCATTGTCGAAGTTTCGTGAATGCATAATACGTTTTCACTGGAGTAGTGTGCTATCAACGGCGGGAACTGCCAGACTGCCGTGAAAAAATCTCTCGCGGCAATCGTGATTTTTGCCTGCCCACTCAGATTAGGGTACATCTCGGTGAGTTTGAGAAGCTGAGTTCTACTTATGAATGACGTCTGGTTCAGTGTTATAGGTTAGTGTGTTTGCCGCATTACCTGCGATGGTTATACAAGGATGAAGGTCCAAAGGCAGTCTAATAATTCACCACGTTCCATTCAGTTGGATAGTTGGATTTATTGGAAACAATCCGTAATTGGGCATGCTTATGTTTTGTGTATCGTGAATGTGGAGCGATGCAGAAAGACAGCTACAAAAACGTTATCACTGAACAATAAAAGTTTCCATCATTTGGTCACTGCGTGGTCCCACACACTTTGCTATGATGCATACAGTCACACACTCATCTCCTCTCTTCCACAGGTTCCGAGCTAATCAGCTTCGAAAAACTTCTTTCGCACGGATGATTACGGTCAACTGGTACGCGATCTGTTGTTCGTCAGTTTGGGCGGTTTGCTTGCGTTCGGTCTCGAGTGCTCAGAATACTTGGTGGTCAGCACCGCATCTTGTTTGACTTTGTCAGTGGCTGGAATTTTCAAGGTTTGTTTTGTTTGGTGTTTTTTTCTTGAAGCCATCTTGAACTCACGTGTGCAACACTTACTCGAGCAATTTTCTTGTAATATTCAAATCACGCTGTGACTCGGTACATTGTGACCTACCCAACAGTCTGGGAAATAGACATTAGCAGGGACGCTCAATTCGAATTTTTTCGTGTTTATCAATCTTACTATCTGGTTACTTGACTGATTTCTTTAGTTTAACTTACATGCCTTCATCATGTTACTGGATATGTAATTTTTCTGTGTAGTCGATGAGCGTGTGAATTGTGAATATTGTTTTATTTCTGGTGCGGGTGCAGTTCACCAGGGTATGGTTAATCCTTCTCCTTGTATAACACGTGCCACTTTGCTTGTAAGCGTTACGACACAAGCCGAACGCGCAGAAACTAAGAAGTCGATCCCAGCTCCAGGAAGCTCAGGGGCTGGAAGTTACTATTGAAAACATGCGTGTGTGTGTAATGTGAGAATGCGCTGCTTAAGAAATTGGCGATGCACAACTTCCAAGGACGTGAGCATACGCCAGTTGTGCAAAACAACGTTTGCGTTCTTGGTTGTATATTTTCTCTTGCCCTATTTCTAACGTCTGACAACAAACGAATTCCCAGGTCAAGCGTCTGTTGCGGTCACAACACTTGTTGCCGTGACGAACGTGAGAACGAGG
>LOND01003983.1:23543-35250 GCA_014220965.1 Paragonimus kellicotti
AGGCGGATATTTGGCACTGGTTGTAAAACGAGTTCTTTTGTTCAGTCACTACATTTGCGCAGACTTAGATGGTTAGGTCACTTACCAAGGATGCATGGTAGTCGTTTGCCACACCGAGCACTGTTTGCCGACGCTGCGGCCGACTGACGTAAGGTTCGAAGTGGACAGACGATGAGCTGGCGTAGACAAATGAAATCGTTCACGAAGGGTTTGGTCATTGTAGATCGGGTTCGTCTCCCGGGCTGGGGCCCTAGCGACTTCCAGAATCAGTAGCTTGAGACGTTAGGTGAGATGGCGGCTAATCGAGCTCAGTGGCGTGAATGTGTCGTTGTTTGGCCGAGTTGTCTGTGAAGTGAGTGCACTTAATGATGCGGGGCAGTGAAAGCCGTAAGGAAGCTGTCTTGCTGATGACATCTTATTTTCATTTATAACTCGGTTGTTTGCAAAGTGTAGGCACCTGAGTGTTGAGTGCTCGAATACAGACGTATTTATTTTTAGTAATTTGTTTCCTTACCATTTCTTTCCTTTTTCTTCTCGACCAGCCTTATTTTTTTCATGGTTGTGTGGCAATTAAGCATTATCGAAATCCACTGAGGCATCCCTGTTAATGACGCTGATGATGTGTGAAACCTTCGTCACTGTGCTTACGTTATTTCCCTTTGTGTAGGTTTCATATGGTATTGAACATTCTGACAGTATATTTTGTTGACTTCACTATCCGTGATGACTAATTGTTCATGTTTGTTTCCTCCTATTGACTGTCCTTGCTGCCCGTTTTCGGCAAGGTGCCACGCATGGAAGTTTTACGTGTTCATCGTTTTTCTCGTCCGATCAAACACGTTATCACTTTTTCCCTCCTTTTGCTATCTTTACACTGAGTTACCCTACCTCATAAATGATTCGTGCAAATAAGAGTGTTGTTTGTCCATTCAGTTTTTGATCGTCGTGTGATTTCACACCATATATCTTTCGCATTCCGGTCGAATGTGAACTTTCTAATGTGGCATCTGCACACTCGGTCTACTGTTACGTCAGTCGTTGCTAAAAATCGGTTTTTACTATGTCAGCTTACTGCGATTTTTCTCCCAAGTGGTCTCTACAACGGTCATCACATGACAGGCAATTTGTACTCGCATTTTACATTGTGCCTTCCATGCTTTGCCTTCCTGAGTGGAAGGGATTTCAGGAAATGTCCATACAATATGTAAGGAACAGGTAGGACTCTTTTATGAGGTACTGTTCCACGCATGTCATTGGTAAGTCTTCGTGAGATAATCTAGATACGGATTGCATCCGGTTAGTCATAGGTTGTTCAGCCTAATGCTCGTTGCAGATCAGCCGGCAGTTATTTTTTTCTGTTCTCCGTTTTCCACCAAATCGTTCGGCAATTTTTTTTGCAACCTGTCTTCCGATCCACTATATCTTTATAGTCTATGCCATATATTTATTCGTATTAGTGTCACTTACTGTTTCTCGCTCATTACTGGAGTCTCCACGCAGTTTCTGCTTGTCCCAATTCCTTTTAAAAAGGAGGTTTGCACGCTCTATCTGGCCGCCAAATTCAATGGTGATCAAATATCATTCGTGAATATGCTGGGCTTCCTGCTGTGCATTCTTGGTATCCTTCTGCACGTGTTCCTGAAGACTACTATTCATTGTGAGTTTCTCACATGTGCCAGTTGACCTAGAATCATGCCTGCTTTCACGCACATATCATATGTATTGTTTGCCGGCCTTTGCTCACTTCACGTGATTTAGATTCGTTGTTATCCGCATACATGTCTTCACATTGTGTTCCGTGGTATACCACGATAGTGTGTATAAGCGTTGTTCATTTGTATTTGTTAAAGTGATGCAACACACACGCATGCCTAGTCGCTCTTCGTACTTTCGGTGGTGTGTAGCTCAAGTTGAAACCGATCGAATTAATAATTCAGTGCCCACTGAAAAGTTAGCAAACTATGTCGATACCTAACCAGATGAAACATTGTGCATAATGCAACTGCCTACATTCACAATAAATTGCTGGATGATCACCGACCACGAACATCTTGATCGCTTCGCTCAGTACCGTTTAAAGGGGAGCTTTCCAAGTTAGGAGCTATTTAGTTGACAACGAAAGTGCGGGTTCATACAAACTTGTAAGTGAGGATCACGAGCTACTTACTCATTTGTAACCCACCGCTGCACGTGGATTCGATCCGATACATTATTGGCGATGGAATGGTTTATTTTCTTTCGTAGCTGTTTGAGATCGCCAATCGAGTATACAGAGATCGGCTCTTGTTCGTCATCTTCCAACAGCCCTAGTGGCAGTATGTCATCAGTCCTTTCATTGGAGATCAAGCTGTAGAGTGCTTCAGTACTACAATTCTTTTTGTACATAAGTAAAATTGAGTTTGTTCATGTGGATGTTCCTGATTATCGGTGTCTCTGTTGCACTGCACTCTGGGCACTGTTTAAACAGTAGCGTTTTCGAACAGAGAGGTCCAACATACACACACTGCTTAGGCCGTTGTCGATCCGAAGGACAATGCTAGTCTGTAGTTGAACATAGTATTAGAGGTTGGCGCTGTTTTGTGTCACTCTCCTGAAACATCTAGATAGCAGCGAAGTTACTTAGCTCAACGAGCCAGTTTTATGTTAAAATTGGCTGCTTATACAACGTCACAACTGTCTCTTTATCTGATACGAACTTGATCAAGACTAATTGCACTTTTATAGTTTTGTGTCGATCCAGTACAAGTTGAGTTTGGTGAGTAACTGTGTTGTACAGTTAGAACTTTGGTGAGGCTATTCTGTAATCGTTCACTGGGTTGCTTCGCGACTGCTCAACGTTCAAAAAACACTCAATTAAACATCCGCATTCTTTCTTTATCCAGTTATTCCCTTTATAACATGTTTGCTAATTGATCATACTTTTATTCTCTTCCGCTTTTACTTCAACCGAAGCAGCCACCAGGACACATGCCTACAATTGATGGCCATGACCCGTGGCCAATGGGTGCTACCCCCGCGAGCCCATTTTTTCTATTCCAAGTTTGTAAACGACCACATGTCTTTCTAGTCTTGACTGTCATTCCCCAATGGCCGTTTGAAACTATTCGATCCGTTGCGTTTTCAAGTGACCCCCGCGGCATTAACTCTTTATTCTTTACTCGGAATCATTTTTATTGCTCTGTTTGTATTATGTATATTTCCGGCTGCTTTTCTCACGTTCATTTCGATGGGGAGTTTTTTTTCCACTTCAGTCATCTTGTTAATAGAGCGGGTTGCCTTTTGGAACCGTGCGATATAAACCGTTACTAGTAGGAAAAACGACGATGTGTTGACGGATATCGCCAGCTGCAGGGACGGTTTATCACTGTTGAGCAGGGCCAGTATTTAAATCCTGATCAACAATGAGCTACATCCAGACCATTAGACAAGTTTCCGGAATGAAGTAAGCAAGTGTTCGACATATGAAGCACATGAACAAGCCATCACTTTTAGATAAACGCTGACTAGCATTGCCATGCACATGCTAACTGAAAACGAACACAATCGAATGGAAGTATACTGTCACCCATTGGCGTTGGGAATGAATGCATCGATTTCAAAGTCTGAGAGCCTGAGTCTGAGAGGCCTTACGTTTCGAAGATATTAGTACAGAAAGTACGTTTAAGTGTATGATCGTCGCCAAAACCTGGAACATCCGGGTGTTTCTCTGCACGTCTGATCAATTTCACTCGGCGAATGGTGTTGGCAATTTGAATGATCTCCGGTAAAATTATTTCATGATACGCTTATGTTTTGTCCAAAGATGAATTCAGTTTGTCATTTCGATGGTCATGATGGACAGTTAAGTAATGGGGATGTGGGCTATAGATAAATAGCTACGGCCTAACAATAACTACTTATAACAAAAGAAGTGTACACAGGTAAGGACTCAGGTATATTGTAAGAGCGGACGTAATCGTGACGGTGATTGGAAATAGACATGGGAGACTCAAGTACAATAATACATAATGTCCGGGGTTGAATAAAAGTACGGATAACAATATCTAGATGCACATGGTATGTCCGTAGTGTTGTAGGAGAAGAATCATGTGCATGTGATATGGATCTGTAGAGTTGCAGTGTACCTCAGTCCTCGTGTCCGTTGGCTTGGCGCGTAGCTGAAACGTTCACCGTCGGACGCGGCGTTGAAAGTTATGTTGTTTTACGTATCTACGAGCTTAGTTCTTTCGTAAGTGAACATCACATGCGTGTTGGGCCACCTAAGGGAACCCTCAACGAATGCGCGTGTGTGTACGCGCGACATTACAACCCGCAGTGTTGATAGAAAAGAGGTCACTGTCCGTCGGGCGAGTGAAAGTGGGGAACGCTTGGCAGAGTCTGTGTGTACAAGCTGGACCGAGTTTGTCGGATCACGCGCTAGCTTGTAAAGTATATGATGTGGGTCTGTGACCTTGAGAATTGACAAGAGGATGTGTACGTGAATTAGACTACAAGGTCTACGGACCAGATGCGTTGCGAATGGATGGCTAGGGTTGAGCCAACTGGCTTGGCGCACGGCACTGGGCCGTTACAGATATACTGAAAATACAATTGTGTATATCATGTTGGGCTAATTTATCACACATAACATGACACTGCTTCTTCGAATCTTGACTTCGAATTTAACCTATATTAGTTCAGCGAGACAAACTGGCATGCGGTGAACGGATTAATGTGTGAAATGCTTGTAGAGGTCAGGATACATGGGAATCACAGTGAAGGCGACTGTTTGTTATTCAGGGATGGTCTTATTGATACTCCATTAGAGAACAACATTAAAAGGCACGTTACGTATATTGTACTCGATACAATCCCATATCAGCATTCTTGCGGACTCAACGTTAAATCAACTGAGAGAAACTATAGTGTATCTGGGTGATCAACCAATCTGGTTCTGGTTTGTACATTTGCTGTTGCTTCTCGATTAATTACAATGGAGGACAAAAATATTGTAAAACGTTGAGCTTTGGATCGACGTCTCGATGACAACTTGATAAGGTTAATTTATGGAACAGTTCCGAGACTTAGTAATACGTCTTCCGTAAAATGCAACACAAACGAAGCCACTCTTTCACATTAGCGTCATATTAAGAAAGATAAAAAGGGGCAATATGGCACAGAGTACGACTATATTGCGTGATCGCATATTTGAATATAATAACTGCTTGGACATTTAACCAGGATATAGGAGGAGTCATGCTAATACTGAATTCGATGTGCAGCTGAGTCACACAGACCAGCCTTGCCTACAGGAATGTGGGTCAGAGGATTATCTTTAAAACAAAAAGCTTGCATTTAAATGGAGTTAGACCGTAAGCATAGTGTCCACTTAGAAACGTAAAAGCAAGATAATCAGTGAGGGATTGTGCAACCAGAATGTTTCGTCTTGGGGCGTGTACATTTTAGAAGTTGGAAGACTTCCTGTCGGTATACGCCGCATAACATGCAGATCCGGTTCAAACCTGGTAGAAGTCCTGATTTTTGCGTACTTAAGTCGCACTCATGTTGTCAACGCTACATTGCTTGATGCATGTTGTTAATTCAGTCCGCGGCAGAAGCGATTATTAGGACGCAATTTATTAACAGATTAAACGCACTAGGAATGTTGGCACCTAAAGTACACGGTTCTATCCAGTTTATGCGAGGAATTTTGTTAATCGAGGAGTGATCATTGCTTGTCATGAATAAGCTTCGCCATTTGTACTGTCACTACCTTCATTTTTGTTTTCACATCTAACGGGTTTGTGCAAAATGAATTAATGTTGTGATCTGTCTTCCGACTGTTCTGTGCCGAATTCCGTTTGGGAGATTCTGTTTACCTTGATCAAGATGGGACGTGACGGCGAATGCATATTGCAATGTTCGTGCCGGCGTCACGCTTAGCCGGTAAAATTAACGGGTTTACACTATACTTTGAAGTCGGGCGGCGTGCATGTCCGTGCGACAGACTTCCTGGTTCGACGGTGCAGGCCACCTACGACCAATTTGATCAGCGGTGACTGGGATAGTACACCGGTAGAGGGAGTCTATGTTGAGTTGATCATTACTTGGACCTTCACTCATCAGTTAATGTCGTATCAGAGATCGAAACACAAATTAACGTTAAGTATGTCACAACTCTGCATGATACCAATTCAAGGAATGGACATTTGTGCATGCGTGGTTACTCTACCATTGGTTGTGATCCAACGTACATTTTGACGGTTGTTGCCATTTACCTCCTGAGTTTCATCATCGTCAGTCACGATGACTTTCTGCACTACATAGCCGATTCAGATGTAATCTTGTTAGCGTTCTAATGCTTTTGATTCGCATCTGGGTAACTCTTCAGGCGTCTTCACTTTATTTGTGGTCAAGGATGCCGTTCACGATGTGTTTCCAACCCGAGGGAGTTCGCTGACCACACGTGTTAAGCGGAATTAGATCGACTACTCCGAATTAACTTGGTTTCTCCGATAGTGTAATCGACCGATTGGGTTAGACGAACTGCCGTAACTCTGAAGAAGTCGGGTGACATCCATTTGTGAATCCCATTAGATAAAGTGCCTTGAAGGAACCATTACCGTTTACCAACCAACTAAACCAAATCCAACTTTCGCAGAGATACGTTTATCCTTGACATTGGGCAGTTAGAATTAAGGAAGCAGTCGGGTTACTTGGCCACCTACAGGACTCACTTCAAACATTCTCGCTGAATACATTTGCCATTCGGATCTTAAAAGTCCAGCAAAATTTGACGAAAACTGTTAACTCAGTCGCTCTGAAAATTGGGAGGAGCGATATACGTCACAGACGACGTGTTCACTTTTGGAAAGACTGGGACATCAAAACCAGGACTCGGAGATATTCCTACACCGCTGTATTGATAAGGGATTTGTCTGTCAAACGACAAAGAAGAAGCGATCACCATTCGCAAATATCTGTTAACGTCAAGCGGACTACAAACAGACCAGAGAATACAGACTACTGTCACGGTGCTATCTCCTGAAGATGCGAAAGCATTATCACAACTGAATGGTATGATCGGCCAACTCAATCGATTCCTTCCAAGCCTGTGCGACAAGAAACGTCCCGCGCGTGTTGACCCACAAAGGAATACCATGGAAATGGGAGGGAAAACAACACAGTTGAACAAAATGAAATCAGTTATCATTGAGGCCGACATATTGAACTACAACTGCCATCTGGAGTTACCCTTGGCCATTCAGTGTGCCAGCGGGGAAGCTGGTGTGGAGGTGGTATTATTACGAAATGGAAGACGAAGAGATTAAAATAGTGGATACTTTTTACCTACAGAGTGAGACTATGTGCATATTGGGAATGTCATGTTGACATAGATGTTTGCATTGGAAAGGTTCAACATTTGTCCCGGAAAATAATAATTCATGCTGAACAACGACCGTTAATTTCAATCGAAAAAAAACTGTTATTTGTTGCACGAAAACTACACAGAAAGCTAACCACTTTGCAGAAATATTGTGTCGAATTGATCTGTAGACTGGGGAGTCAGATGCATAGAACTAATGGAAAAGGTTTATTTTTCGAAGGGGCTTCTATTTGACACTACAGTGACGGAAACTATCCTAAAAAGCAATGGCACAAGACGCTGCCGGCCGAGATAATGAGAAACAGCGAGTGGAACAACAGAAAAATGTTGTCGAAAGAATTAGCAGTTTTCTTTAGCACCTGTGAACATTTTATCGCGGAAGCAGATTCACTTCTCAAAGGAAAGAAAATTACATCTTCGATATCGTTTCTGTAAAAGATGCTAGGGCACGTTCACCTAGTGCATACAGAAGTGAACAGCTGTATCCGGACGAAAACGGAGCTCTCCTACTAATCCCAACTTAAGCTCCGCAAAATACTACATGCAGTGATGTACTGTGTCGGAAGTGTGACGCAAAGCAAACTTAGAAAACGATGTTGATGCGTCAAATGCTCCAAAGACCTCAGCAGATAATGTATGCGGATACATTTACGTACAACAGTAAACATTTGGTCAAAATGCACCATTTCGGTGGTTCTCAGGAGTTAGAACAGATGATCTCTCTTAACTCCAGTGCGTTCACTGGTAAACTCCGAGCCCAATTTGTGCGTTGTGCAGATATGAGATCTACTCATACAACGGACCACAGTTCACCAGCATAGAATCCAAAACGTTCGCCGAAAAGTATGGATTCGAGCATCGTACGATCAGCCTGTATTACAGCCAGTTAGCTGGCAAGGCCGAAGTAGAGGTCGAATTGGCGAAACAACTGTTAACACTTACTGGGACATCTGGAAATGATCTGTATCCCATGGTACTCAAAAAATGCAATACACCTAGTGAAGCTCTGCCCTGTAGTTCAGCTCGGAGCATGCTGAGAAGTTGAACATGTACGCATCTACCGATAACAGAACTAACACCATCAACACCGAACGAAAGCGAATTGCACGGTGGTTTGAGAAGTCGAATGATAAATCAAGATATACCACAATAGAGGAGCCCGTGACCTATAGTCTCAACAAGTGTACAAGATGTGGCGACAGTGCATTTCAGACAACCCACGGAGCCAGGCAGGAGTGATGGTAAACTGCGGCTGCTGTCGACCGCATGAAATCGGAAAGGGGGAAAGAGTAAGAAGTAGAAATAGAATGCACTTGAGGAAGCGGGTGTTACCGTATACAGAGAACCACTTCACACCAAAAAGTTCTGCGAAGATTTCGAAACGGTATGTACTACGACAAGAGGGCAGATATAAAAGAAATGCATTGGATGGCCTTCTCGATATGAGATCAATCAATGATTTTCGGAAAGCTGCGGCCAATGATTGTCGGCCTCACGATCATTTGGTAGGTCGGCGAAGTGCCCAACTAGGATGACATTCAGGTGCACCTGAGTGCTCACACACGTTTCATCGGCTGAGAGGCAACGCTGGATTGAGAACCGGCATGTAATAGTGAGTGTGAATAGACGAAGTAAAAATACATTTCTCTATAAAATTGTGCTATCATGATAATTTTCTCATCAAACGCTCGATAATAAAAAAAACATCATTCATGAATAAAATGGATTTACAAATTACTAAGTGACTGCTCGAAAGGTAAGCGTGCAGACTGTGTGTGTAAATGACTGATGATACTTCCATTTCACCGAAGGCACATCGAACTTGTGGGCCCTGATCTACAGGCAGTCGATCGCGTACCCATGTATTTCGTATTGAATGTCCTAGTGGTCTCCGCCACATTCTCACCGCAGGCCACATGAACAAAAACCACTTCAATACGCTGTTCAGTTCTCAGATTATCGACATGCCATTCTCCTAATCGCAGTTCAGCAATGTGATGTGGCTCCAGCATGGTAATTCGCCCAGACCAAGCCGCACGTAGCGGCTGCCCAGCAAACTAAACTGAAGAAAGTGTGATCCAACACAACTCAACATAGAAGTCAGACACACATGCACAGAACGAAATAGTTACTCCAGGGCCCACAATTCCGATGTGTCTTCGGTGAAATGAAAGTATCGATTCTAAACCGTCATCAGTCATTTACACGACAGTCTGCACAGTTAGTTTTCGATCAATCATTTAGTAATTTGTAAATCCGTTTTATTCACGAATGAAGTTTTTTTTATTATCGAACGTTTGGTGAGAGAACTATCGTGATAGCACAATCTGATAGAGAAATGTATTTTTACTTCGTCTATTTGCACTCACTGATGCGTGTTGGTTCTCATTCCAGGGTTGCCTCTCAAATGCTAAAACGTGTATGTGAGCAGCCACGCCTTATCGATCGTGGATCATAGTGCCGATACACTGCGTCGATGCAGCCGGGCGACTTGACTGTAAAGGTACGTACCTCCCATTACCCATTCACAGCGGTGTGTTGTGTCCGGTTACTTACCTGACTAGGTTAGGAGGTGTGCCCTTCGATTCGGACTCTGGATTTTGGTGCAGGGCCCGTAGATCTGGAACACAATGTACTTGAAAGGATCGGGGTCAACGCAACGTGCGAGCCTTGACCAATAGATCGTGGTAGGTGAAGAGATCATAGGTCATGAACTAGCCCACAGTTCTGTATCTGGATATCACAGCATGAAATTTACATCTCTTACTTTCAACGTACATGTTCACGGTATTTAGCAATCGAATGCACTTGAGGCGTGATATTAATTGATAGTGGTGAACTAGCTGACCAAGCAGAATGTACACTGTCACTTGGTCATCGATTGCTTCGAATTTTAAGTTACAAGAGCAGAGCGGACTAACTAAAGAACATTGGAATTAGCTTCGGTCACAAATGATTGAAACCAGGTAAGGGTCTCGCTCGCAGGTCTGGTGTGTATGCAGCATGTTAGTACGTGGGAATAGCAGTAAATCATCGTGTTACAAGTACACGACGCAAAAATTCGCGATTAATGAACCGAGGCATGATGAAGACTGGAACCTAGTCTATGCCTGGAATCAAGTTAACGTTTCCGTCAATTCCGAAAATTTAGGATGTTTTCTACGGACATCAAAACTATTTTAGAACGAGCTAAAGAAAACGGACATTTTCGTCCGTGCCAGTTCCATATGATGCAGGACAATGTGCAAACGCAAGAACACGCCAAACAGTCTATATTCGACATCGCAGACCCGGCACGGCTTGATACTTACAAGCTGAAAGCGCAATACATCAACAAAAACAAGCAGAATCAATGGGATCACGGCTATCACCATCGCCTGTTGAAGTCGTGCAATTCTTTGAGAGAACTACGTTCAGGAATACGGTTTAACATTATGGCTGAGGTACGTAGATGATACATTTCTGATCATTAAGAGTGTGAAGATCACCAGTTTCTGTGAAGACACCAATGAGGAATTGCTGGAAAGTCAATGTACTAACAAAGTAGAAACTAAGTCATCAACGCAATTCCTGGATGCACTATTATTGAGACAATCTGGCAGAACCATACAGACGACAGTAAATCAGAAACCGAAGACTACTGACACTGTACAGTCGCTCAACAGCAACACGAAAAGCTGTGTATGAACCTTATTGGGTAGAGTAACCACCCGCTGCTGCACGTCTGAACCAGAAAGCTATTCAAGTCGGACGGCTGCCACGGATCATTCAAAAACGCGTGAATCAGAACCCTACCAATGCTGTTTCAGACTATATGAGAGACAACATCGGCACCATCCTTTATATGGACGGGGTCTCGGGAGCAACAAAGCGCACTGTCGGGAAATCTACAGCAAAAATCGCCCGTAGGCCAACAAACAGCATTCGGAATAAAGCTTGCCAATAAAGATTCGGTTAAAGTGCTGGAAAGAGCTAGTGTAGCATACTTTATTCCATGCCAAGACTGAGGGCAGGCTTACGTAAGTGACACTGGTAGAGTTGAAGGCGGGCCTATAAGAAAACTACTTGGCACTGAGATGTTGCCCACCAAGAAATCATAGCTTTGAAAACAATGTACAAACCACAGGTCAAAAGATCAGGCTGACCAATGTCAAAGTGATCAGATTGACAAAAGGGAAACAGGACTAATTAGTCCTTGAACAAATCTTTTCTCTCGGTGCTCAGTATGCCCGATGGACCATATAAACACGACAAAGACGAATTACAGACGGCCAGATATACTGACGAGCCGACAACCTAAATTTCATAAATTTCCACCATTACTTTCACAACGGATCCTAA
>LOND01003984.1:4538-32406 GCA_014220965.1 Paragonimus kellicotti
AGTATGCAATCTTTTCAGAATTAAGTGCTTCTGGTGAGTATTGGAGCCTTTAAAAGTTGCTAATCCCTTATGAAATTTTTATACATCAAGAGTATCATGAAGTAAAATCTAAGGCTTAAGCATGATTCCGAGTTCAAGAAAATATCAAGAACGACGTTAGCTTGCAGTTACATATAGTGAGAAAAAATTCCGCACTCTATTCAGAAACCAAAGTCAAGTAGTAAATATTTAAGGCGTGATTTGCAGATCAGTGTACGGCATCACTGTGAGTACTGGTAATCGGTAGGACGTCAGTACATTGATGGAAAAGCCAGAATACAGTTAAGAGAACCTTCATCTTACAGTCAATTGACGGGGATCGCGGCCGTTCATCATTTGATTATGCATAAACTCAACTCAGAAGGTAAGGCAGGTGGTTAGTGTCTTATAGCTTATGCCGTGTCCTCTCTAATGTGTCGGCGACTCATTGTTAAATGACCCAGTTTACGAAGTCTACCCGCCTAGGTTAATGGGCAAGGTTCTAATCCATTGTGTGTTTTTTTAATACGTCTTCACAGTAGGAGCGGAGGCGTGCGACGATCGATCAAAGGGAGGGTTTGTAATGTGTGTGCATGTTCCGTTATGCCCTATGGACTGGTGACCTGATCCGTTCATGTGTGCACAGACTCTCAGTATTCGACTCTCGCCAGTTAGCCTGTACTAGTTAAGCTGAGAATATGATAAACACGAGAGTCCGTTGGCATGTTCTGTGTATTCGGGATGATAACCGAGGTCATGAAAATGTCTGATCCAAGCAGACTGGGGCATGCACACAGTATAGGTTCACTACGACTGCTGACCGTTGGAAAAAACGCAAGGCAGCTAGGCGATTATGTAATCTGGGACCATGATTACCACACTGAGCAACGTTGGAAGGTACAATCTGCTAGACTGAAGAGTCCACGAATATAAACACTGTCGGCTGGAGAAACTCTCGGACATGGAAGTCTGGTGCGATCATTGCTGAGCCAGTATCCGCAGGGCTGTTCACCTTCCTTATTCATAACTCATCGTCACGTCGTTTAATTTTACTTTTTTCACGTTTGTATTCATCCAACAACCTGCCACTTCATGATCTACTGTCAGAATCAACAACAGTCCAGGTCACAGTACCCAAGAATAGGGCTTAAACCTGAAGATGATGAGGATGAAGAGTAATGTCAATTAGGATATACGCACCATAAGTTTAAATAATTAACTCACCGTGTTAGTGTGCTAGCGAGGTGAAGATAATGAAGAAACCAGCAGAGTGAGACAATCCAAACAGTCCTTTCGCAGCCAAATTAAAACAGTTGCCAGTAGGTCCAACGACTCACACCTCCCAAGTTGAAGCTCACATGATTCATAGCGACCGTGTTTGGAACGGTCGTCAAAAAATAAACAGCCAAACAAATTCAGTAGAGTAAAAGTTATCATCACGTTAGTGATGGATTGAACGTGCTACTTCATTCGTGTATGCGAACCAGCTTGTCAGGACACTGACAATGGACACTTCAGTTCAGACGAAGCCTTTTGAGTTTATTTGGCACTCCACTCTCTTTTCATCTAAACTAAGACTGATGTTTTTTTTTATCCCTTAGAGTTGTATGATAGTCACTTATTACTATCAATCACTGATGTACTGCAGTCTGTGATAATGACAGTAGACGTAGTTTTCTCATTAATCTGGCGATCAGATTCTGATTCCATTGAATTCCTCTCATTTCAGTACCTGATCAACCTCAACCACCATTCGTTAGACGTGATGGATCGACAATGTTCATCTGGTGGACCAACTCATACCAAACCCCTGCCACCAAATCATACAAATTGTTTGTGACTGATTAGTGAATGTTGGCCACTGCCGAGGCCATTGCCATTCGATTACGCAATCGTGTGGACAGAAAAAGTTCTTTCAATTGCTTAAACTGCCTTGGCCATTAGTTAACTCACCCGGTCGATAAGTAAGCCGTAACACCTAATTGGCGTTCCACAAACACATGGGTGAGAGGATGTGATTTTTGACTAATACCAAACTTCGCAAGTGACCGTTTTTTAATTTGTTTTTCTCTTTTTTAACTGTAACAGCCTGATGAGATTTTATGAAAAACATGTTTGTTACACTCCGTGTTCTAAAACCGAAAATCGTTAAGCACACTAAACCGATGATTTCTTTTGACTATGCATAACAAAACTGCACTGGTACTTGGTTTCGTAAGTTTAGCTCCATTTCAAACTGGACGATGCTCCTTGGTCTATTTAGACAGGTATCTTTTCTTGCGACTGCCACGTTCTGTTGTACAACAGCTGATGATGGAAGAAAACAGAAACGTTAGCTACCCATGAACAAGTACTTTGTCTATAAGGCTAACTCTGAGCATGGTGTTGCATTGAAACAGATTCCCAATGATGAAGCTGTAAATGTTTGTTATATTGATCGTCATAAACGCCGGTTCAACAATTAGGTGGTCACGTGTCTTTTGTACGGGAATGGGATAAACGCGTTTTAACTGGACACTAGAAATCAACTGCTCGGTTGGTACGATGTTCACGTTGTGTGCAATATATCTACCCGGAAAGTCGTTTTCTTCCAGCGTGTTAGTAACTAGGCCGTTTTTCCTGTGGTATTTCAACAGAATATTTTTTTAAGTTGAACATCACCCACAATTGATCGCAGCTGTCGCATTCCCATAGACTTTCCAGTCGGCCCCTTTCGAAAAGAAGCACTAGACTCGAGTTTCGCTCTCATTAGAGCTCGTCAGTAGTGCATATCCTTGCCACTGCCGGGACTAGAACTCCGGCCACGCTTTCATGAGGCAACCGTGTTTACCACTGCGCCATTGACCTCACGACCGAAATTATCATACGTGAACGCTCAACCACTTTCGCTTGTGACGCATGATGGTAAGAAGAAGACCAAGTTCCGATTTTATTTTAGAGAAGCATAACTGCAGAAACTGGTATGTTGATCTACTGGTGTTTTTTTTACGAAGAATACCCTGTGTTACTGACTCATCAGTATGTCGGGTACGGTTTTACATGAAGGAATCTAACAGACTCGTTCACCTCTACTTCAACTGCGAACTGATTGGAGGGACGCGTTTGGTTGACCACCTCAAAGACACTATCAACGTCTGCATCATTTGGGCTAAAATCGATCATATCAGACACATACCTGCGGTAAGGTTGAGTGTTTTGGATGCTTGCATGAAGTTCTTTATTTGCTCTTTTCACCATAATGCCATAAGTTACAACTTAATTCCGAAGCATGTCTGTTGTGAAGACATCAAGTTGTCTGTCTGAAACCCCACTGAATTTAAACTGTACGTCGAGCGTGAGTTAGAAATATCATCTTCATGTTCCAGCGATCACTGTTATCACAAACGAAAACTTATCGTCTCTAAGATAGATACGTTTAGACATAATATAGAGACATTCGATGAATGCACGCAATGGTTTGTTAATTTCATGTTTCTAATAGTACAGACGGATCATTTCAGATTGGGCAGCAAAACTATGATAGGGCGGGATGGATCTATGGGGTGAATTTCGATTCTGCTCCTCTGACAGAGTATACGAACGTTTCAGTGCATCGAACTTGGCTTGTATTATGATTTAACTTTTTGCACTACACGTTCGGTGATCTTGCGTTCATTGCTATTCTCATTTTATTAATTCTGTACACTTCGGAATCTATTCTTGTAAAATAACCTCTGATTCATGTCATCAAAGTACTCCTATTTATTTGCTACCACTATGCCCTCCTGTTAACATGAAATCTTCAAAAGTACACAATGATTTCTGTATGGTTGGGTTGCGTTGTCGCAACATACGTTTTGTGGATCAAAGCGGAAGTCGAAAAGTTAATTGCTAGTTTGACCCTGTCACTTTTCTAGAGAAATCACTGAGTTAACGCATCTAGTGCATTTCTTTCTGTCTGCAGTTTTCCAGTCAGCCAAACCATTGTATTCAGACAATAAACGTTGATAACGGCCAAATTGATATTACGTTCTCTCTTATCTTGTTCATGGAAACAGTACGTTTGGGCCTCGCAGCTTCACTAACCTCGGGTGTTGTGCATTCTTTTCAAATTCATACCCACATAGAGAGTTGGTTTCGATCGCAGGACTTAAACCTATGGCGTACCTAACATGTTAATATGTTTTATGGCCATATCGTAGGTTACAAGTCCCTCCCGGGCATAGTTGACAACCTCTACATTCACTGATGTAGAATGGTATGTGTGCAAAAATGGAATATCTACAATGCTAACTTACTCATGAATGAATTAATTTCGCTTGAATTTGTCCGTAGAACGAATCCATCTAGGCTTTGAATGGTCACGTAAACAGAGTGGAATGCACATGGTTCGATGTTGTTCAGTTGGATCCATGGGTGATGGCCATCGACATGGTATGGTTTTTGTCCCTATCCCGTTAGTTTGCACAGTCACAGTTGTACGGTCCGGGATGCAGTTGGGGTGCAGCGACCAATTAACGAAAAGCGAGCCATTTTCTTCAAGCCTAAGTTTCAGACCCATTTGAAATGAACCATCTAGTTTGGAATAGAAGAAGACAAAGTGTTTCATTGTTTTTCGTAAAAACTTGTATCGCACTTTGAGCCACGTCGTGTTCGCTGTAGATTTTGTCCCCGAGTTCAACAGTTCCCCACAAAATAAGTCAGAAGAAGTTGCTGAAAGATTCGCTACAACCTTCTTGACATACCAACAGCGATCGACCATTTCAGAAGGGCGAAAATTGGTTGTCGGATTTGGTGTTTGTTAAAACGGAGTGCAAAATATTTTGAAGTATGTTGAGAATATGGCATGATCAAATCGGTCAAAGGATAGACTTTGTTCAATGCTGACAACAATGGTCACCACAATAAGCCAGATAAAGGGTTCTCTGTTATGTTGACATGTGTGACTGAACAACTAAGCATATACAGCTGCCCAAAAGCAAAAATCGAGCATTCAATTTTCCGTCCGCTTGCTTCATTCTCGGTGCTGTTTACATTATAGCGAAAACAGTCGAATTACAAGAGATTTTGTGTATCATGCGCTGTGACGAGTGGTAAAAATAGGGTTGCGTTACACTCATACAGGGAGTTTAAAGCCCTCAGAAGCTGTGCAGCAAAACTGCACAGGATATGCACCTAACTTTCAAGTGGTAACTGTCAACGGTTAACGTTATTTTTGGTAAGAATATTAATGTTAATGAGGTTCTCAAACGAGCTGTCCAGCCTCAAGCTTACACCGGAGTTGTAAACCAAACCGACATACTGTATAAACTTACAGGTCCTGTGTGCAAAAGAAGGTGGAATATTGTCATACAAGACAGGCATTTTCGTATGTCGCACAAGCCGATAACCCCACAATGTGCTAAGGAAGAGAATCAAGGTCACAGATGGGATCTTCAAACTCTCGACAATATTGCGTTAATTTGGAAATAAAACGCTCGATATGTAAATTTATTTGACTCTCGTCATATGTTGAAAGTCAGCCGAATCCTGAATTTTTCACACCTATCTCTTCCCACTCATCAAGTCAATCAAGCTACTTATTAGTAACATATTTGTGTCGTGTAATACACATGGACTTGTTGAGCCAACAAAAAATTGATTACGATAACTTCAACGGAAGAACAAGCCAGCCTGAGAAAGTTTCCGAATTCCGTCGAGTTATTAATGTTTTGACTTCTGAACGACCCCGTTGTTTTTTATTATCTAGACGTCATTCTGTAGTGAGGTCAAGCGATCGCACTATACTACTCACATCGGTATATACAGGATTCGTGCATTGACGTCTGTGACAACCGTGACGTTCTGGGACCAGTACCGTACGCAGATGAGTGTTTTTGTTTGTTGTCATGTTGAAACGCATAACCCATGTGTTGGTTTCCTGAATAAATAACCCTTGTGCCATCCGTGTTCTTGGCTCACAACAATCGGATTTGTCAACTTCTTGCACAAAATCATCGGACTACGTTGTAGCTTAAACGCTAACGGTACGGCTGTCGTTGAATGTCACGCTAGATTGAAGGAAAACCTTTTACCTTCTTTCCCATCAGGTTTATACAGTAAGATACTTTAAATAATGCTTTTGGAATCCATGTGCAAAAAACGACCAGAAACAGCAGCTGTGTGGACAGTGTTTGTTAACACACCTGGGGCTGAGAGAATAACTTAAAAGTTCACAGGTTTTGGTCGTACCGTCTATACACACACTGATTTAGCCTGCAAGTCTAATGTAGATATAAGCTGTTATAAGACCACATCAGGAGTCTATATGCCCGACACGATAGAAATTTCACCTCATGTCTACCGTGCAATGTGACCACCTTGTTGGTCAACACACTATTAACCTAACGCCCTGTTTCATTCTCAAAAAGGTCATCTTCCAGGTGAACCAACCAATTAAGAGAAGTGAGTCCAATTTGTGGCAGAGTTAATCGTCACTGAGTAGTTTTGGACAGGATAGTGTTAAATAGGGAGTGATTGGAGACACGCAACAAAACTGTTTTACTCCAACCTGTACACTAACGTGTTGTGCCAAGGTGAAAACACCCATGGAATCAAAATGGTGTCGATGGGAGAGGTTGGGTAGGAAGAAAACATGATCTTTATTCGACATTACCTAATCAGAATCAACTCATACTACAGTTCGGGAAGACTGACAGTGTCCGGGCAGGAAAATAATACACTTGCTAATTACGCGCTAGTAATTTTTTCGGGCATTGGTGGCGAATGTTTTTCATTAGCTTTTGATAATCGTAAATAGTTAAGTGGAACTAGTACTGCATCTACCAACCACTACACTCGTTGGGTTAGACAATTGACTGTCATCTAAAACCATTCTACCTATCGTTGATTATAACCTGATACTTCAGCTGGTTTCTGAATGGTTTTCCTACTCCTCATCGACACTAGTTTTCTACGGTGTATTCATCTTGAGTCATTCAGTTAACATAAATGCATGGAACGGATTGTCAACTGAACCTCTGTAAACAGTTTGGTTTCTGCTGACTATCGACCCCTTTAGAACACAGCAGAAACGAAGGCAGACCAATTCCCAAATAGAATGTCTCCATGACTCAAAAGTTGGTCTACAGCTTCCTATATTTTCACGAATATTCCAGTCTCTTACTGAATTGCAACTGCTTATCACAATGAGCCACTTATCTTCGATTTCTAAAAAGGCGCCTTTATGAACATCAAATCCAGATATCACTCCTGAGCGGAAGATACTGTTTGACATCCTGATACTGCGGTGTTTTGAGTTGAATCTCAAAAGCACTCATTCCTATGAATCATCAATTATAGCAGGTATGCATCCTTCGAATATTTTAGGATAATCGAACACTCTTAGAGTATACTCACAAATTCTGTCCTAGTAAATTGTATATTGTAGCAACATCAGTCTTATGGTTTTTCCAACCGACCCGCCTCAAAGAGAGATTTCTATAATTCGTCCTTGCTAAGAAGTTTTCAGATTGGGATTATTGATTGTAGTCGATTAGGGAGTAGTTGCGCCTGCTATCGAAGCGGTCGGACAAGTTGAACATAATTCACGTGCGAATATGTTTGTGGGTTAGTAGGTGATGTCAGTTTTGCCTAATGTGAGGCCACTGGTACAGTTGTCAACACGGGTCTCTCACAGAATTGTGGTCAGGTTTTTAGACCTGGCTGCAACAGGGAAAAACGTTACTGATGTGATCTGATAAAAGTGAAACACAAGATTAATTTCCTTATGATGGTATATAGCCAAAAATCTATATGAATGCAAAAGCTGTCATGATTTATGAATGTTGTTTAATTTCCATTAACCAGCGTCCTTACATCGTATCACTTATTTTGACCAAATTTGTTAACTCTTTGTAGATCAGGCTTTCTCGTCTGTGCCAAAAATCGTTAACAGGTGAGGAAACGCATTTTGGTTTTAGCTGTAATGCAAATGTAACTGAATTTTCTAACATCATCGGAGAGCCAAGACGATTTTACCTGCTCTCGTTGAAAGACTGTTAGTGACCTCAGAATGTTATCAATAAATTTTCGTTAGGTTCACAAGGTTAATTCCTTGTTGAGATTATGCTTGTATATTTGGTAAGGCGTCTAAACAGTTTTCTTCAAAATACACCGTGAATATACGAGGCTAATAACTCTTGTCTAAGTATACATAGCATGAAGCGATTATGAGGTCATCTGTATCATTTGGGTCAATTTTCAACTAAAGTTCACCATCAGAGCTGTGAAAAACACGAAACCTGTGAACAACTGAGGGAAAATTGAGCCAGCAGTAATCACTGAACGCCAAAACTGATGCAAACCGATTGTAAGTCCAATTTGAGGAGCAGCATTCTGAGTCACGAGTCACAAAGAATAACGAACTACATATTATATTGTCTATTTCTTTACAAAAGTGATATATGTTCTTCTTGCCCCAAGCAGTTGAGAACCCTATAGTTCATTTTCCGTCAATCTGACAAGAGAGCGCTTCTTATCTGTTGTGCTAACGTCACCTACTTTTGTATAAGTTGTTCACGGTTGTCGACCAGTAAGTTCTTTATGTGGTCACGTTATGACCACACATAGAGGCTGACTCAAACATTTAACACAGTGATTTACAAAACCAAAACTTGATTAGATGTGAAAGCATTACTGTTCTCTGTTGTATGGTTCCCATCATGCATCCGAACAGCAAAATACGTAACTCGTTATTGGTGTGCTGATATACGAAGCAGGTAACTGCCTTCCATCTCATAGAGCTGGTCCTGTTGTTTCTTCGGAGACTGCTATCCTCAACTTATCACAAAGATACCGTCTTTATTGTTGTGTCGCAGGGTATACACATACTTTCTGTGGATCGGCTTATGATCCATTAATCAAGACCTTCCAAATTTATGGTGTTTATCTCAGTGACATAGTTCCATTGTTCAACTTGAGTACTGTGATTCTCCACTCACTCCAGCCAATAGGGTTAGTCGCGTTGGCTTCTATCGTGAAAAAGACATAAACTGGACAACAGACTTCCCAAATGGTGGATGAACACAGTGAAACAGAAAAAAATTTCCCTGCTGAAAAGAGAACTATTCACCAACCTCGATTAACTTTAACTTAGAACGCTACTTCTTAAATTTGTTTTATTTTTTACGTTTTTTCACCCGCCTTTGAGTTGATTTTGCCTTACTGATAGAAGATGCAACAACCTATTATCCGTGTCTGCATGAACTCCATCAAAACTGAACTTAGTGAATTGAAAGTTGACCAAACTAATATAAAACCTACGGTCATATAGTCATTCCATCCACCGCAGAATCGTGTCATTTTTATCACCCACCGGTCATTATAATTCCAAACCTTTGGAACAAGTGAAGGAGACTGGAAGCTTCCGAATTCTATGTTGTACACGAGTAGTTCGGATTAGCTTGTCAGAGTGACCGAAGCCAAATCAAGCCTGCAATTAACCATCACCACAAGTGGCTTGCGCTTGTAGGTCGCTTGCGGTTCCACTCCTTCACACCACGTATCCGGTGTAAACCCGAAGGAATAAGACCAGTAGGTGTGTGAGTGAGGCCTTTGTGTCCAGCCGGCCAATGCTGGTTGGCCAAATGATAAGCTAGCTCTAAGTTGAAACCGGTATCACTCGAGAAATCAACAGAAAGAGAGAGACTAAAATGGTAAGATTGGGAAGAAGAATACTGAAAATATAACGCAAGAAGTATTCCAATATACGAGTACATGCTAGTGCACTAGAGAGGATATGGAGAAAAAGTCAAGTGCAGGGTTAGACTGGAATGAATCAGAGAAAACATTCTTCATACATTACGCCAAATATGCTAAGGAAAAAAGAGATAGAAGCCCACAGACAACCAGGCGTCTGAAAATGGGAGTGGGTGAGTTCCGGACGACGGTAGTTGTTAGTTGACGTGAAGAAAGAGGACATGACCGACCTATCCTATTTGGTCCTGAAGTACTCGTTGTTTCTTGGTCCACGGTGTACTATGAGTTGGTTGGTGATTTATTAATCCAAGGCGGCCAGCGCATTCACGGCCGCACACATCGCAACGCCATATAGTCATGTCACCACGACCTATGGCACCGATGGTTCCTTTGCGTACCGCGCGCTTCCGTTCTCGGCCGCGTAATAACTGCTCGTTGAACTCGCGGACGCCCGTCCGGATCATATTCACTCAGACCGTCCGGTTCAACGCTTACTCCTCCCAACTTCTACGCAAAACACTTACCTGGATAACATCCTGGTATCTCCGCTTTTGACCACCAGGATTTCGCTTACCTGATTCAGTTGTCCGTACAGCAGCTGCTTCGGAATACGGTCATCGCCCATCCGACGGACGTGACCTAGCCAACTGTGCTGATTTAGCATCAGCATGACTTCCGTTCCGTCCATATCTGCTCACCACACTATCTCAGTGTTCGGGGCCATGTCCGACCACCGAATACCCAAGATGCGTCTCAGACATTGCAAATGAAAGCGGCTAAGATAGCGCACGTTCCGCTGATACAATGTCCATGTTTCACTGCCGTACAGCAGTATAGACAGCACCATTGAGCGGTAGACAAAGAGCTTAGTGGCCATCTTCAGGTTATGCTCTTTCCAGATGCCTCATTCAAGACGTCCGAAAGCAGCTCTAGCCTTTACCATAAGAGCTGGTGGCTTGCGGTCTACGGACAGATCCGTGGACAATTTGCCACCCAAGTAGCGAAATTCGCGCATCTGTCGACATCTCCATTGACACGAATTTCTGGTGCAGGTGCATAAACATCACCGCACCCCGAGAACGGCTGAAAGAAAGAAAATGTCTTACCTGTGTTGATATCCAATCCAAACTTGGATGCCGCGGTCGCGAAAGCCGTGGCCAGTCGCTGTAGTTCGTCCTTGCTGTGTGCGAACAGCGCGCTGTTATTTGCGAACAGAAGTATGTTGCTAGGTTGGGCGCCGAGACGCCGAAAATCCAGTAGGCGCCCACCCGTCCGGTACTCTACCTCAATACCGTTCTTCCAGAGTCCTGAAAAGCAACTGTTATCATGACAGTCAAATATAAACTAAATAGAGCTGGGGCTAGCACACAACCCTGCTTCACGCCAGTGACAATGTCAAAATTATCTTACATCGATCCACATGACTGCACCTTTGCCTTCATGCCCAAGTGTAACATTCGTGTGAAAATGACGAACAAACCTGGACATCCAAACCTTACCAAGCACCATCCACAACGCCTCGCGGCTCACGGAATCAAAGGCTTTGGTGAAATCCACGAAGAGAGCATACAGGGGCTGGTTGCGTTCCCGGCACTTCTGAAGAATGTCTAGCAGCGAACACCAGGTCGATCGTACTCCGACTCGTCCGGAATCCGCATTGCTCCTCAGGAACATTGGTCTCCAGAACTTCCGTATTCAGCCGGTTCAGGAGAATTCTGGCAAGCACCTTGCCTGCGCAGCTCAGCAGACTTATGCCCCGATAGCTGTCAGGGCATTGCTTGCTACCCTTACCTTTGAACAAGGGTACGATCAGGGCATCCTTAAATTCTTGCGGCATCACTTCGTGCTCCCAGATGGAGTGAACCAGCTGGAGCAGTGCACGTTCCAGCGCCGGTCCGCCATTCTTCAGGATCTCACCTGGCAGTCCATCTTCGTCTGCAGCCTTCCCGTTGTGCCGCTGACAGTCGCTCTCTGCAACTCTTGCATCTCCGGGCGAGATCAAGTGTAGCTTGATGGCTTGTGTTGGCGGCACACGCCCAGTCACAGTCAACGAGCGCGGTAGCGGGACGGTTTAGTAGGCTACCGAAGTGTTTGCGCCAGACCTTCATGATGTCCTCTGGCTGGGTGCACGAACAGCCGGTGTCCATGTCTACCAGTGCTTTAGTGGACTGGATCGATGGACCGAAGATCGCCTTGAGCGAATCGTAGAACTCCTTATGTTGTCGACGATCTGCGCGGCCATGCATCCGCTCACTCAACTTCCTCCACCAGTTGGCCTTGTTTCTCCGAACACGCCCTGCCACTTGATGGCGGATACTCCGGAACGTGGTCATCGGCGCCTCATTGTCTGGGTCCAGTGGGAGGCAGGAAACGCGCAAGTGGAGCAGCCTATTGAATGGCATATAGTATCCTCATATAATGGTGACGTTAATTTAACATAGCGTTGTAAAGCTTTAAGTCTATATGAATGCTATCCACTAGGAGAGATAAGAAAGGATATACTCGTAAAGAATATATAGAGTTATATTAAGATGTGTATGAGAGTGGTATACGGATAGCTTGAATTAGAGAGATCACAAGATGGTATATGGATAAGCTAGTTAGGGATAGAGGAATCGTAAAGAGGGATGTATCTATAAGGATTACGCACATGACGAGAGGAAGGCATCGAAGCGAATGAGAATACGGTGACTCTCAGAGAGTAGGGTCGATGAGGCATGCAGTAGACGACTAGAGTGTGGAAGACACGTTACCTGACTTGATAGGCGAGAGATGGTTATAACACGTAAAATGCGCGACTGATCGCAGCAAGTATGGATAACGCGGCAGCCCCGAATGCGTAGGAGACCGCGAGTAAGTACTGCGCGACGTGCTAGACAGGGTACTCGCAGAGGTTAGCCATCTGGATTATGAACTGATAGACGTGACACGATCGAGACGATATGAAGACCGTGAACGTTGCACGAGTTGAATATAGGCAATCTTCGGCATACGTCAGTTGTTCTAAAGTCCCCAAATTAGAATTGATCAACTTAAGGCGTGGGCCCAATGGAGGATCATGATTACTGAGTAGATATCGTAGCGCATATAGTGGAGCAGCAGGGTTTTGACTTTTGACGGTTACTAGGAAATAAACTAAGTGTTATAGGGTTCCTAGAAAGCAGGTCCTCATTTACGTCCTGGCGGTCAACAATTCAGGGCGAGCCGATCACAGAGTATTTACTCTTCGCCTACATGATACGCATCCTCATGAATATCGCGGCTGCTCCACATACACAATCCGGTGAATATGATGGCCGCTTCGTAAGTGAGTCAAACGTAATTATGTCGTTCCCGTCCAGCAGGAATCGGTTATTCGTGATAGCAAGCTCGTGAGTAGCACATACGTAGGGCAGACGACCATCTTTCTCGTTGACTGAGTCAATACAGTAGGGTTTGGAGAATCCCAGCTGGGCTACCGAGTCGCACCATCTCGGCGTTCAAGTCACCCAGAACAAACAGTCGGTCACTCACTGGTGTCGACCGGATTGTGACGGACAGCTGATCATAGAACTGGTCCTTTGTATCATCAGTGTGACACATAGTTGGACCATAAACACTGAGAAATGTAGCACACTTACCTCGACCGAGTCGCAGGCGCATAGACAGCATTCGAGGGCTGATGCCGTGCGGTTCGCCTATCATCAAAGCATTGATGTGATCAGCGACTGCGAAACAGACACCATGCTCCCGAGCACCGTCTGCCGGGTAACCTATCCAGTAGAAGGTGTACCCAGCACCTGCTTCCCGCAACTTACCTTGGTCTGCAAGCCTTGTCTCAACTAAGGCTGCTACGTCAATTCCACATCGGCTCAGTTCCATGGGAATCAGAGCGGTTCATCATTCCGGCTGTCTTGTGCTACTGCATCGATCCAGCAGCGTGCACACACTCCATCTCCCAATGGAAACCGTCTTGTGTCCCTGGGAGTGTCTCAGGTTGGTCGTCGTGTTACTGAGACTCCAGTGAGCATTGTCTGCTCTAGGATTCGTGCTGGCAGGGTCATTAGGGAAGGAGAAAGGAGAAAGCTTTGGCAGTAGCATGTTTTCGCCTATCCACCCTGCTGCATGCAGCAGATAGGGCGACCCGGTTTATCCTGCGAGACGGCCGATGCAGTATGGTATTTGATTTATATTGTACTTGCATAGATTATGTGGGCTTTAGGATACTGCCAGGACGCCCAGACCTAGACAGGAGAGCGATTAGGGCCCTCAACCAAAGCCTTTGGCTCAAAAGCCTGTACCGCAAGGCAGCAGGTGACGCACACACACACACGCACAATCGTAACAATATCAACTGCTTGCAACAATCAAATTGCAGTAGCTACGCACAAGCCACATACTCATAAATTCAACACACATTATGACCAATACTACAGTAGAGAATAACAATTCACAAACAAAACCAGACCAGGAAGTAAACAAACTTCGAGCTGAAACATAACACAACACACTGACACCACTCACAACCAGCCCACTGCTCCTTTTTGACCAATCCGAAATGGTTGAACCTGCAAAGACCTATGTCCCAGTCAGCTTGGTCCGCTGGATCAAAACAGCACACAAGCCTGAACACTACGCCAAGGTAGCAGAAAGGTCAGATCTGTTGAACACACACACGTACACGCATCTCCGCTAGCCTAAGAAGGCGTTCAGTCAATACTTTGTGTTGTCTCTCATCTCATAATAATATGCTTAATATTGCATGAAAGCAGGACGCAGTTGAAATAGGGGTCCACAGGTGTACCCATTCCATTTTGTATGGAGTTGATGTTAAGAGAACGTGCAGGTTGACTCAAGATTGCGGAGCTCGTTCTTGAAGGTACCGTATTCGATACAACACGGCTGTAAATGCTAACCAACATAACTATGGGGTTGAACGTGATGTGCCATTGCTCGGGTGACAGGGCTAACGGATAACTTGGCTAGGAGCGCAATGAGCCATCTCAGCTCAAAATGAAATGAGATAATAACTTCTCAATAATCAAGTTGTTTTAATGCACACTGGTGCAGTTTGGGATTGCAGTCCACTATTGTCTATTCAATGAGAGAAATATTGGAAGATTTCAACAGTGAACCGTACTGCATCATTCCAAATGGCGTGCGTTAAATTACGGCGTGATACATGAAAGATTTTGCGGTGGTCAACTCTACACCAAATTGCATCCAAATCACAACCCTAGTTACAGCAAATAATAATCATCATAAACGCTTCTGCAACGGAAAAACAACTTGACCCGAAAAGCGAGTTTGTTTTCATTGTAGCGAGTCTCATTGCAACAAACGATTAAATTGCCTACAGACAGTTGCGTTCGCTGCAACGAAATGCATTTGGTGTAGTCCAGTTCAATAAAACGCACCCTATTAATGGGTGGGTCCGGTTATACGGATACACTTCTCACATTCGCGATGATTAATCCTACCGAAAACGCTAAGTTGTGTTCATTGTATGTACCACATCCTCGTTACATATATGGTGTTTCTACCCACGACGGGTGTCAACCCTTAGAACCGCCCGACTTTTGCAAATGCTAGTGCTATTGTCGTAGAACAGTTACGGCATTGAAAGACCGCTTCTTTATGTATTACTTCAACCGGTCTTTAATGTTGAACTTCTCCGAGTCTGCCGTCGTCAAAAATACTCTCATCAATTTCACTGTTGAGTATTAAGGTTGTTCACGTCATTGCAGTGTTTGATAATCTTGGAGATCATAGCTCCAACTCGAATCACTTGGAATTGTCAGATAGCAAAGGGAACGTAAGTCACTACAAAACTGTTTGATTACTAGCACTCCACATGCACTATAGACAACTTAGAAAGCCTACGTTCACTTTGCAATCAGTCAGTTTCACACGTTCGCGAGATCGTTTTCAAGCCCTGCAACTTCAAATGTTGGCTGGATTCGTGGTCGAGCTTGGCGTAATGAACGTGCTGTTATTACCCTACTGTTATTAACTTGGACAACGACAGGACCATTCGGGTATAGACAGTTCATCCATGGTTGCGCTTGTACCCACACAACGTAATTGTGTATCACAGATCTTGCGGCTGATAGCAAAGTAGGTTTTCATAGAATCTCAACATGTCAATCTTGCTTAAGAATAAAACTTGTGGATCTGATTCAATCAACTATAGCTGATGTTGAAGGAAACGACGGGAATTTTTCACCTAGATAGAAAAAGGAAGACCATAAGATGTTCAATCGATCGTCTTACAAACAGTAACTCGTAAGTACCAAGTGCCTTAATGTGAAGGAAAGAAGCAGTTAACCAACAAAATGAAGTCATGAGGAAAAGATGTTACATCTGAACCAGCTTGTGTTTAGTGCCTTGAACGATTAACTTTACCAAAGTTTTCCATAAATCAAGTATAAAAATACACCAATGCTGGGCACCATGCTACCAAAAAAGTTACACGGTTGTTAAGCAAATTAGACATTACAATTTCCTAGTAAGCACCGGATGGCTGTTCGAATTCCAAACCAGGAACAACATCATCTCTTACTGCGTAGCTGAAAGAGTAAGTGTGATATCAGATGAATCGGCAGAGGACTGGACTAAACATAATTTGAACCATTAAAGAGGACGCAAGCAATGAGATGAAACCGGATTGTTTTTTTTGTGCATACTGATGATACGCTTGTTGATTTTGTGTTTGAAAGATCTTGGTTGTCTTCAGCACAGAGAGACAAACGTTGTCAGCTGTCAACTGTAGAAAGCACAGTCGCCCCTATTTCTGAGATAAACGCAGGTCCAGTCGAAAGTTTTGTGTGAACAAAGAAACTCCTACCACTCAGCTTCGACGACTAATCAGCGGAATGCCTTCGAGGAAAGACAATTTGTGGTACTGTTGACTACAGCATGTTTTGTCGGGTGTGTTTCGGCAACCAACGGGTTACCTTGTTCACACTTATTTGATACGGGTGCTACTCCCTTGTAAAGTTGAAGTGCAGTAAAAGCTTTTTCTGTAACGTCTCAAAACAGGTTGATTCGGTGGTTGGGTAGTCGTTTTTGTTATACTTTTCCTCGCTAGTTTTTGGCTTCCTTATTTTGTGTAGTTGTGTCTTAGAACGTTGTTGATGCCAGAGCAATGTAAGCATATGATATGGAGTAATATTTATACCCTGATAATAAACGAACTATATAAAGCGTTGACTGACTTAGAGGATACTGATGTTTTTAGGGCTAAGTCTGCCTATTTGTGAATTTCTTATCACTCGGATGTTCATTGCACTGATACCTCTGATTGAGGCAAAAGGAACAAAGCTGAACAGAAATAAAAAGTCTCAGAAGCTTACAAATCTATTTTAATTGGCTTGTATGTTAACGTTATTTGCCCCCAAAAACACCCCCGACTTTTACTGGAGATGACAATCATGAAGTAACAAGCACCCGATGAATGTGTGATGAAACTGGCACAGTATCTGTTTTTTAGTTTTATATTTAGTCAATTGGAATGTGATACTTTATAAACGTCACCTCCGGTAGAACGAATGTTTTTCGAGTTGGCTAGTGGTGGTTATTGCATTATGCTTGTAAGAAGTCGGCCATGTTGCCGAAATCACTCGGGTTCCATGTAATAAACAGCAAAAAAGAGAAATAAGAATCTATATGTCTGGTCAATGAGATATTCAGAAATAATTTGATAAATTTCGTGTTGTTCACTTTTACGCATTAAGTTTTGTCTTTGTTGCTTCCCTTTTAACGATGTTTTACCACAGTTACGTAAATTCCATTGCTTCAGCTCGATACAGTGCGACCCGTTAAGTGTTGGACAGGCACTTAACATAATGGAACAACAGTAATCATAATCTGACTTAATAGTATTCTAATGATGATGCTGCTGCTGTATTATGGGTAACCTGAATAAAACACTGTTTCGGATCATGATAAAGCAGGTGCAATAGTTTTAGTTCTATTGTGACTGTAAACTCATGTACCCGCAGACAAACAATTACACTGCTGAGGCCCTTGTTTGTTTTCGATCTCTCTTTATGCCGACGCTTTGCCAACAGCTTTATCAAAGTTTATATTTCCCAACATCTCTTCTATGCTCACCAGTAGAAATGTTATCTCTTCGAAAACGCTAGTTATCCCTAACCAATCAATGAACATTTCTTTCAGTCCTCCTCAATCACAATTACCAAACAGAAGCATATGAGAATCGGACCACAAGCCCTTACACAAATCTACAGTGCAATGCGTATGACGGAAAAGGTCAAAAGTCCTGAGCACCAAATGTCAAAATATGCGGCGATGGAGTTACAGTTGAACCAGTACACTTGAACATGTTTTCTTTTGCAGGTGATGCACGGTGAAACTTCAGTGGAAGAAACTAAATTACCTGGGAAGAAGGTCGTATGCGTAGGTTCAGAGAGGTAATCCTTTCCAGTTGTAAAACTGAAACTCAGTTGTATTGTGTACATGGTGCACTGTTTTACCCCGGTAACCACTGGGAAGTCTTCCCTCTCCGTAACAAGTACCGGCGCCATATGGTGTGCAGGTGCTCGAAGGTGTACATGGATGCGATCTGGTTTGCACAACTTGTTTCTGGGCCACACGACATCGACACGAGAACCTCCGAGATAGATTACTAGCGGTGTGGGTGGTAACTCTGAGAAACGATAAACAGTTGGGTATTTAGCAGTTCATCATTCAGAGAAATAGACATGCACAAAATTTCACAAATAACCATATTCATAATTTTGCTATCAGTAGTTGCAAAGTATAATGATTAGTCGGAAGTAATAGGCAAGGAAATTAAAAGCAAACCATAACTTTTGCAAATGGTTGTGACAAGGCTCACAATCAGACTAAAGATAGACTTACCACTGTTATGCAATACGTTCTAGCCGCTTACTGAGCGACCGGACAACTGTATCTAGGTTACCACGGTTTATCACGGCGAGACTGTCAATGTTTTGAGGTGCAGTTCAGTAACGTGTCTTTCCGCACTCTTTAATTTGAATAGAAATTATTCTGTTTTGAGTCTACTTTTTGATCTAAACGAAAATAAAGCCCTTGGAACAATGACAAGTTATTCACAAGGTTGTCTGCAAACAACGTACCCGTTTTTGCCTATCACATATGCTAACAGTTTCGCAGGAAGAAACTTCGAAAATTGTAGGGTGTTTTGGATGTACGACTTTGCTGTACGTGCCACAAATAACGTGCTACATAATTGCCATTTCATAGCCCGTTCGTGGAATTAATCCACTAAATGGTCACGCCCACTTGTTGTCTCATAGTTACACTCTTCACGGTAAAGCTGAACTAAGTCGAACAATTGTGTTACACATAAAATGAACAAAACGCCCATGCAAGCAAAGATGAACGCAACTGGCAGCAATCAAATGACCGAAAGGGAGGGAACAATAGAATGAAGATACTGACAGTGAACGCGTCAATGGGTATCGAGTGGAGTTAGATTATTCACTCTGCAACCGCTAACACTATGGCCATGAAAATACAACTTACCTCCAAGAGCTGACTCTAGCGGATGAAAATGGCTGGTATTCCGTAAGCATGCCAATTGGGGGAAATTCTATCTAACCTCGCTATCCAGTAGTCGGAAAACCATCTGCGCACAGCAACAGGTCTAGTTGAAATCGGATTTGCAATGTCAGTCAAGCGAATCACGTCTTGCAAGCAAGGTTGGGTGTATGGACGCGTATGCTGAATGGAGAACGAATAAGAACTGGTAACGCGCTTCTGGTCGCAGCTACCTGAAACAGTACTATCCATGTCGTCTCCACCTCCCCTACTGCAGTCGAAGAGGAATCTATTTTGGCCTCATCATTTGCGTTAGTAATTTGTGAGTAAAACTGATCCGCACGTCGACAATGCAGCTGTCAGCTGGTCAAGGTAACTGGCGATCTCTTTAACTTGCCAACTCATCTGTGAGGTATTGTGAGTTTTCTAGTTGAAGTCTGAGGGAGAAAGAACAATTTTGGTTCAGACATTTGTCTGACCTGAACACGATGGAAGTTATTACTTCTTTTTGCGAATTCCTATATGCCATGATTTGGTAACTCGCGGTCCACGGACAGATCGGTGGACAATTTGCCACCCAAGTAGCGAAAATTCGCGCATCTGTCGACATCTCCATTGACACGAATTTCTGGTGCAGGTGCATAAACATCACCGCACCCCGAGAAGGCTGAAAGAAAGAAAATGTCTTACCTGTGTTGATATCCAATCCAAACTTGGATGCCGCGGTCGCGAAAGCCGTGGTCAGTCGCTGTAGTTCGTCCTCGCTGTGTGCGAACAGCGCGCTGTCATCTGCGAACAGAAGTATGTAACCAGGTTGGGGCGCCGAATCGTCGGATATTCAGCAGGCGCCCATCCGTCCGGTACTCTACCTCAACGCCGTCCTCCCCAGAGTCCTGAAAAGCAACTGTTATCATGGCAGTCAAATATAAACTAAATAGAGCTGGGGCTAGCACACAACCCTGCTTCACGCCAGTGACAATGTCAAAATCATCACAAGTCGATCCACACGACTGTACCTTCGCCCTCATACCCACATGTAACATTCGAATCAAAATGACGAACTTACCTGGACATCCAAACTTACCAAGCACCGTCCACAACGCCTCACGGCTCACGGAATCAAAGGCCTTGGTGAAATCCACGAAGAGAGCATACAGGGGCTGGTTGCGTTCCCGGCACTTCTGAATTTGTCGAGCAGCGAACACCAGGTCGATCGTACTCCGACTCGCCCGGAATCCGCATTGCTCCTCAGGAACATTGGTCTCCAGAACTTCCGTATTCAGCCGGTTCAGGAGAATTCTGGCAAGCACCTTGCCTGCGCAGCTCAGCAGACTTATGCCCCGATAGCTGTCAGGGCATTGCTTGCTACCCTTACCTTTGAACAAGGGTACGATCAGGGCATCCTTAAATTCTTGCGGCATCACTTCGTGCTCCCAGATGGAGTGAACCAGCTGGAGCAGTGCACGTTCCAGCGCCGGTCCGCCATTCTTCAGGATCTCACCTGGCAGTCCATCTTCGTCTGCAGCCTTCCCGTTGCGCAGTTGACCAGTCGCTCTCTGCAACTCTTGCATCTCCGGTGCGAGATCAAGTGTAGCTTTGATGGCTTGTTGCGGCCGGCTGTATCGCTCATAAATAATACCCGGTCATTGTTTGCAAACGGTTGGTCCCAGTGACCACCAGCGAAGTGGTGGACAGCTGTTTCGACCTAGTTGGGTCTCATCAGCACCACGCACGCCGGAGAATCGAACCCACGACCCGTGAATAAGTGGCAGATTGTAGTTCAAGCACTTATAAACGAAAGAAAACGCAACAGCTAAGAAAACTGGTATCCGGGTGTTTATACGGAAGACGAAAATACATCACACGGTTGCAAGTCCTCGTCATTTGTGACGTTTCAGAAACTTCCAGGTGTTAGTTGCAGGAAAAGTTTATAACGTTTGTGTGCGTTTGTTCTTAACCTGCAGTTACAGACCTGATCCATCTACACTTATAATGTACATAAGATCTTTCGTTTTTGATTGCGCCTGTCTTCGACTGTTAGTATGTGTGAACTGAGAAAATTGTTTGAAAAATACTATGGTCCATCGGTTTGTAGTTGAAAAGTCTGCAATTCTTCAACCGATGGTTTTGGCAATAAAATTACAGACTGTGCTAGGTTGATCGCACACTCTATATGCTGATGGGATGTCAGCCGCATTGCACGTTGTCCATTAGTGTTGGTGACGTTTGGCAGCTGGCTGATGACGCGGTCACGAGTTATGTATACCATGACCACTGTGCCGATCAAGGTTGGGTTGCTACATGACCAGCCCCGTAGCTGACTGTCAATGCCTTTAATTATGTGACAGTGTGGCAGTCAATGGCGACCCTGAGTCAGTAGCACTGTTTGCTCCATGAATTTTCGTTTGGGCGAAAAATGAGTTCTCTTGCACTGAAAACAAATTTTGTACTGTCTTGAGACTTGGACACTTCAAAGGCATGTTCAGATCGAGTCTCCTCAACTCCAATCGATTGTGCACTATCTACGAATTACGACACAACAGGACGAGACAACAGAAGAGAAAAAGATAACAGTCTACCAATAACACATGAATTCCTGTTCTTCGGGTTAAGTCTATTCTATTCCTAACACTTCCCCTTTGAGTACTTTGGTCGTGGAATCAATGCCATTGATTGATTTGCATGGTCGTCGTTGTTCTCCGTGTTCATTATGCCCAGCGTCTAGGCTACAGATAGTGCAGAGTAGAATCCACAATAATACTGGATGATACAGTAGATTCCGACTGCTGTATATAGAGGGTTTCCTGGGGGGGGGGAGGTAAATTCAACAGCAAGTCATTCCCCCTTTACGTTCAGCCGGGAATAGCCATGAGATGTAGTCGGTTGACGGAGCGCACCCAGACATTCTCTCCCGCTTCTGTCTTGCGAATTACGTCTTCAAGCTGCTTTCCGAATTCGACTAGTGGTTCATTTTACCTAGTGGTTCCGGTAATCGCGTGCCACTGTAGTCTGACCAATTTGAAGGTCCCTAATTTCCGACACACGACGTCTGGTGAATCGTTCTTTCATGGTTATGTTTCTGGTTTCTAACGTGATCGCTGATAGCCGAAGAGAATTCAGTGGTTACCTAACTTTCCAATAGATGTTGGCTTCAACCGGAGGCACTGCACCTGGCGTTTGTGGATCTGGCGTGGCTAGATAACGCATTAGGACTGTCTCTAACTTGGTAGTTCTCTCCACCTAAGCTTATTGAAAAGCATGTTTAGACCTATTCACAAAACGCTCAGCCCGTCCGTTGGACTGCAGATAGAACGTTGACGAACGGATGCGATTGGTATCGTTCGGTTTGCGGAAATCTGCGAACATCGACAGGGTAGACTAAGCTCTGTTGTCCCGCACAAGCAGTTCTGGACATCCGAACGTGCTGAAGGTTTTCTGAACATAAAAGATAGTAGTGCCTGTGGTGGTCGTCTGCATCAAGGTGATCACCAGTCGTTTGTTGCATTCACAACCATGGGAAAGTTTTGTCTCTCAAGTGGCTCCGTGAAATCTAAATGAATTCTGGATCGTGGTACTACCGAGCTGGGCCGCAACTATAATGGAGATTTCGAGACTGCCTTAAATACCAACGCGCAATTGTAACAAAAGCGTACCAGTCGTTCTAGTTTTTCGTCCACCTGTGGCTATTAGACGTAACCACACGCTAATGCTTTCATGTTGGTTCCCGGATGTCTGTTAGGAAGTTGTCATGTCACTTTGATCCACAGTCCACCCAGTATCATGACTTCTTCAAAGAGGAGGCAATTCTTGAGAGTAGATAACGAGCGGTATCTGCAAACATGTGCCAGTACGTTTGAAAGCCCTGACTAAGACCATTGCGTGCAGATATTGAAATGCGACTTGGTGCGTTGCTTCACGTTGTGCTTCCCCATGGACCGATTTCTAAATAGCTGAAAGTGTTCGAGGGTTATCTGAGGTTATCTGGTTTACTTCTGATTCTGGGCCTAGCATCTTTGATTCATTAGGGCAGAAGAATGCGTCCCCCTGTCAAATTGTCTTGGTGGATGTGTACTTGTTTCGAAAGTCGTAGTTCGACCTACCGTTAAAGCCGATTCGCCATGAAGACAGGGATCACTTTCTTCTATCCAAAAACTGCAAGCAATGGCTTTTGCCCGATGAGCTAGGTGAACCGAGCATCTTGTGTAATTTCATCCCTGCAAAGATGATTGCAAGAGCTACTTTCTCTAGTTGGTCGTGATTCTCTTCTACTAGCGTGAGCGAGCAAGCAACGTGGGCCATCCGGGAAAATGTGAGATCACAGCTGCTGCTTCATAGTTGGATGCACCCGGTGTGACCATAATTTCAAGGATGGGACCATAACGTGTCGGTAGTTTGTTGAAGTTGGGCATCATTGTCATCTCTTCAAGCACATATCAACACTCAGCGTTCCACTCTCAAGGTTGACACTTGGCCAACAGCCGATTCGTGCGTACTTGGACGCGTTACACATCAGAAAAAGACGCGTTATAACGGCTGGCGAGACTAAAAAAATAAGGAATAGTGGATAAGTCGGATGGCGGAAGCATACGGCAGTCCCCTGTGTATTATCAAGGTCAGGGTGACGATCGTTGTAATCGAAGATGAACCCAATTATTTGAATGAACACAAAAAGTCTGTATTTCTTTCCATGGATGTGAAATCCGTACTCCTTGGTCCGGTTGTGTACTTAATCCAGGCATCCCGTCAACTCAGTTTCCTCAACGCCGGTCACTACGATACTAGGCAACTAGGCAACCACACGCGAGACGTCTGTCAGCATCCTGTCCATTACCTGTTTGAAGATAACAGAAGAAATCTCAACGCAAAATGTTTAACGCGTGTACCGGAACGATCTATGGCGGATATCGATAGTCAGTAACTGTTTGGACCATGGTGCGACTTCAAACTGTTGGTAGGCTTCCATCAGGTCCAGTTTGGCGACTTATCCACAGGGAGTGGATATTGAAGATCATTCAGCGTAATGTTAAGATCGGTGGGGAAATTAGCAAAAACGTGCATGTTTCCGTTTAATTTTTTCACGATAACGATCAGTGTTGCTCACTCGAAATAATTTACTGACTCGGTGACTCCAGTTTGCTGTAGGCAATTTAGTTCCTGGTCGAAGATGGCTGGGTCGCACAAACAACTGGTCATCTAGGTCGGAACATAAGCGTCGCTTCGAGCCTCAGATGGAAGGAGCTTTCCGTCGTCTTACAGCAGCAGAAATCATCTTGTAAGATTGCTGCGAGCTTCTGTTGGAAAGCTTGGATGTGTTGGGTGGTTACTTGCAGTAGTACATTACAACGACTATTGATGACAGAGATTCAGTGGCACAGCTCATTCTGTGAAAACTCCACCAGTTCAAGACTACTGGTCCAATCCAGGTCAAGCAGGTTTGTCAAGTAACATGTTTCCTCGAGTAGTTCATCCATAAAAAAAATGGTACATCGTAGTTAAGCACTAAGGCGTAAGGTACCATCGGATGCATTCAGGACCCCCTTGTTTATTGTCTGCACTACCGATATGCTAATTAGCTCCCAAATACTCCCAGAAAGAAGAATAATGTCGAAAATTGTATCGAGATACATCTGCGCCAGTGTATCGTCGATGCAAATAGTGACAAATTTTCGGCGGTTAGTAAACTGATATCGGCTGTGTAATGTGCTGCTTTAACGGTAACCTGGTCCGACTTGTGGATCGTCTGCAGGACGTGAATAGCACGCCGAACCTACAATGGTTTTCGTTATATCTTCATCGATTGCATTTATGATGTACGTGCTGTCTGAACCGGCAAGAACAAACATAGTACTAGTCGTCACAGTTCCATCAACCAGTAGGCGGCTTGTCCGAGGTCATATCTACGGGCCTGCAGTGTGTGACCGATGGCATCAAATGGACAACAGCATGCATGTTGTTGGTAGCTATTGTTGGAAGTCCACGTTCCATCATTCTCGTGTCGTGTGTGAGTTTAAACATGCCTTGACATTATAACTTGAGCACGCGCAGCTTAACAACAGTGTCCCGTTTCAATTTGGCCAGAAGTTGATTGCAGATTTCAGCCTCACATGAAGATCAGAGAGCGTACACGATAAGTTGACATTCGTATTGATCCTTCATCATGACTTTTCGCTTGGACCGCTCGCATTCGCGATTGACGGCGCTGGTGAACATTGTGTAGTCGACCGCTTCGCTGTTTACTAACCTGAGACATTGGTACTGTGTGCTGAATATGGACGACTGCCCCTCGAAGACTGTTGTCAGTAGCTACATTGTCTTGTCTACCCTTACCAGGTTATAACATCATTTTGTTCCCCACTGTCTCCATAAACATCATTATTCATGACACTGTTCGTAGGTCCATCTCAGAAGTGAATATGTATGTACTTAGTCTTCAAGCAGTTGATGGCTCTCAGAACAAATTTTGTTTGACAAATACAAAAACTGTACGCTCTCTGGTTAGTTTGTAAATGTTAGACAGATTGAACAGACTGCTGGATACGACCGAACTATGCGGATCCATGGAATGGAAAAATGGAAACATTGGAAAATGTCTAATCGAACGGTCTCCCTTGTGCACATACAAATAATGCTGTACACATTCCACCGTTCAGGAATTAGCCAAATGTTAATTTGAACTAATCGAAACATTCATTTGTCAGTAAAACGCTTGGGCAGTATCAACTTGTAGCAAGAAAAATCAATAACGAACACTTGAGTGAACAAAAAGCAGGAACCAAATAGATTTTTGCATCAACTCACCGTTCGGATACGTGATTTGACCGAGATCGTAAAATTGGTTGGAAGTATTGGATTTGGCACCAACACTGAATTCATAGTGAATACAAGGGTTTGTATTACTGATTCTCATGTTCGTCGTTCGTGGATCTAAGTGGGCAACGTTCTTGATTAACTCATTTTCCAAGACTATCACCGTGTAGAAATCAATATGTTGGTCGATTGCTTGCCAGGAAAGTAGCATACTAGTCGCATTAGTCGTTAGACTAAGCGCGGCAGGTTGCCGTCCTAAAAATTAGAAAACACTTTTGAGCATGCAAATGAACAGTGCTCTTTCAGTGAACCTTTTTAATGATATATATGTATTGAAAAATTATGTTCCGTAATACAGTTAATTCACTGTCCAGATATACTTTGGACTGAACAGTATATGTTCACACTTCGGCGCATGGTAACCTATCCTTAAAGTCACTAAATTGTGGCACGTTTTTATCTTGTTTGACCTAGTCACTTATAATAGTCGATAAATTGAATGCTACTCGTAGTCAGACACAACTTTAGCTTTTACCTATTTGTTCCTGCTGACTAACTCTAAAAGAAAATACTGAACTCGAATTACATTTTATCACTTGTCACTATCGTGATCGATAGAGGATTTTAATTCCGACCGGTCTAGACAAGGTCAGAAGTGATTACGACTAAATGTTTCAATGTGGTAGCTCAGAGATTTCTTTTAAAATATACATTGTTGATGAGGTTCTACTCGATTGAAATTGATGTCGTTTGCTTCCTGTCAATATAGACCAAAGTATAGGTTTGTCCAAACGTGGAGAACGTCTCCAATTTTTATGCGTGAACCACTTGTATAAGGCAAAACCTATGTACATTTTGAAGCATAATACCGCTGAAACGTTTTATCGTTAAAAATTCATTATAGCTAACCACTGACATAATGGCGTATTTCCGTAGTGGTTACTCTACTCAGAGCGGTATTACTTATGACCCTAAACAACATAAGAATTACTGGCCAATGATTAGTCTAAAACACTCAATTCCTTCATCCACTCTGTCAAATCAGAAGAAGGAGGAATGCCGTTAATTGTTACCATTTCGATTTATTCTGATTAATCGCTAAGGTAAGCTCAAAAACGGTCATAAGAAAGGACTGAACATAATAGCACACGAACCGATCAGCGAATCAGTTTCAATCGTTCGCGCGTTAATGGAGAAATGAGTTCCATGACAAGGAGGTTTATTGTATCAGAGCCTACTGTACTTACAAAATGGATGTAGACTGTCTAGGTAATCTTTCTTCGCTGATAACTATCAATTTCGGGCTATGATTACGTAACAGTATATTGAACGATCTGACCACGATTACTAGGTGATCGGTTATTAGGGTGTGTTTGGCTGTCGATGAAGTCCGTTTCTTAGAGGTTGCTACAGTCCACAAACCTTTTCTCGATAGTGCAAGGAATGGTCAGCAGCAGGAATCAGCCATGTTGCATGTCAATTTAGGCACCGGACTGTTGTGCCTATGTAGATCAGATGCAGACTAGGTGTCAGTGAACTGGGTGAGTGGATGAAAGCCAAACTGATGGACTGAGAATGTTCTATAGAAAACCAATCTCCTAGTATCCAACGGAATACACACTTGATCGTTGCAACGCTCGTATCAGTTTGTGATTCATTTTGTTAGCTAAACGGTAACTTTCGAAACTTAGTTGCGGACAAATAAGTCATTTACAGACTAGTATTTTCGCACCATTTTCTCATTGTGGATTTCCACGAAAACCCCTGGAACAGTGACGCAATGACGGTCAGATAACGT